>PVIR01000961.1:0-142429 GCA_004026965.1 Petromus typicus
AAAAAAATGTAAGTATCATCTTGAGTTTGTCTATCCAGCCAAGGTGAGTGGCACTGAGCTCAGTTTTAGGGGGAACTATGGAAGAAACCCATTTTTCTCCTCATTCTGCTCTGTACTAAGTGTGCAACAGGACAAGAACATCAAACCAAACTAAGCGTAGTATACAAGCAGGTCGTGACTTTGGATCATACAAAATATGTTATTATAATTCCATCAGTGAAAAAAATAAATCAATAAGATTACTTTGCAATTTCTTCTATCCTAAACTCATTTCATAATGACATCAAATATTTTGAATAGGGCTTTGTAAATCAAATCAAGAACTTAGTGTTGGTCTATCCCGTTTTCTATGTGTGAAATTCTCACCAATGTCATCATTTGAAAAATAAGTGTTCTCACCAGCAGGAGGGTAGATAGGTCTCCTTGCCTTCCATGGGAGGGTATTCATAACCTCTTTTTACAGGTAATTATTGATTATATTTGCTTCATATTTTAATATCCCTGAAATCAGGTTATGTCTTAATATTGATGAAATATTAAAATTGCTGGCAAATTGACCACAGTCATAGCAAATTTTCATGTCCCTGCCCGTGCATAAATTCTGTTACAGCAATTTATTTTGTTTTCATTTCTACTAAGTAATAGTTATTACTGACCCTGCACGTATTCTCATTAATTGTCATTTAAATTGTTTTCAAAGAGCTTATACTATGACTTGGCTCTATAAGGAGATGTATATGCCTGAAGGTACCAAAAATGATCAGCAAGGCAAAAACATTATATTACTAAAGGAAACATTTACCCTTGATCCCCATTATCCTTTGTAAAGCAAGATTTAAATGCTTTATCACAGTGAAGAAAAATATACACTGTTAAAATTGTTTTTTTCCCTGGTAGCAGGGATCAAACTCAGGACCTTGCAAGTACGAGGCAGGCACAGTGACACTGAGTCAAATTCCTGGCCCCTGATGAAGCTGTATTAGTCTGTTACTGAGATTAACGAGACAGATTATCCATCACAGCCTTTAGGTTGTATATTTCCAATGCTACCAAATGTCCTCATAGGAAAATGTACCAAACACCATATAAGAAATGAAGAGAAAACATGGGCATCACAACAGTCCAGTGTGGCCCACTCATGCACTGTCAGAAGAGATCAGTGCTAAAGGAGCATGTCATAATAAAATTGGCAGAGTTTGCTTGACCAGCATAAGAAGAATGGCCTGTCTTTCACTTGATGATATTTTAAATTTGACAAAATATGGAAAACAAGATGGATGCATAGTTAATGAGATGTTTTCAAAATAGAATAGAATACAGAGTGAAAATTTGTTGATTCTGGATAGCTATAAAATGAACTATTTGGACATGCCTATTTGTTGGCAAACTGTATAATTTCCACAATTTTGTATAGTTTTTAAGATCACTTGTCACTTAGGAAATCTATTTACTGTCATTTCAACAATATATTTTGGCACATTTTCATTGTGGGGCAAGAGTGTGACAGTGAGGGAACCTCATGTTCTACTTATCCCACTTTTATTGGTGCTGCTCCAGTTTCTGGCAGCTTAGAGATAATAGAGATGTGAGTGCTCTGTTCTAAACTCACATCTTACCTACCTACAGAGGAGTGAAGTAATTAGGCAGGAAGGTGCATTTGAAATCCTGAAGTACACTTATGGGATTTTGAGATTCTCAGCACTAGAGTAACAGGAATAAAATGCAAACTATAAGGATATGTTTCTAGGCAGCATATGGTCACAGCTAAAAAATGCATTTATTTCTTTTTAAGCTTATTACTGCAAAATCATTTTGGAACCAGAGAGAACTGAAAAGGATACAAAGGAAGAGAATACACACACACACACACACACACACACACACACGCGCGTGCGTGCGCACTCATGGGGAAGAGGAATTAGGAAATAACAGCTAAAGATGTTAATAGACACCATATTTTTAGACAAAACTTCAAAGCTCATGTCACAATTATGACATGAGTGTTTTATGCTCTTCATTCAAGTGATGGATGAATGTCTTATTGTAAAAATGATGATCAAATCAAGAACAGGTATATGGCCATGTCCATCACCATACAACAGGTAAGAGATTCTTCAGGGGAAGCACATATTTCAATAGTGTTGGCAACATGCTACACCATATATGTGGCATTTCTCAGTATGGAAAAGGCCTGCTTCCCATTCCCACAGCACTACATTACATTCCTTTTGAGTCAGTTTGAGAATTCAGAGATTCTTGGGACTAGTATCACTTTCCCCAAAGACCACATTTCAGTTTTTCTAAGTAGGCCAGCTTATGTCAGAAATTCTTTGACAGGTGGTACAGGAGAACATGTGCCAGGGAACACCTCATAGGATGTATGTCTGCCAACCAGCAGGGTGTACTTCTGTATGTAGAGCTAAAATAGACACAGATGACTGAGAGCTAAGACTGCTCCTTAAGTGGCGAGGAGAGAAACACTTGATCACCTTCCTTCTAGAACTGAGTTATGTGAAAGGGTAAGGGGTTTACAAGTCTGAGCTCCAAGACAGAGAAGACATACTAAGAAGATCTGACGTCTGGGTCAGTAATCATTTTATATTTGCCATATTTGGATTTCTTACTATAATGTAATAGGACAACTGTCTCTCAAGAGCTGGAAGGTAGCACAGAGAGCACTGGCAGAAAGTCAAACAGATCCAGGTTCAAATCTTATCTCTATCACTTACTTGCCAGCTAGTCTTTGGGGAAATAATATAAACCCAAGCAGAGTAACAAGACCTCATGAGAGCAACTGTGAGAACTAAAGTGTTGCATATATATGAGATACTTAGTAATAGGTCTGACACATAGAAAATCTTTAATGGACATTGTTGAATCACCATTAAGGAAACTATCTTAAATGTGTCTTTTCAGATATAATTTTCTGGTATGGATAAATCAGATGGATCAGAACATGGATAATATGTCCTTGGTTAAGGTGTTTCGAGGATGTTACGAAGTTGTCTCATGGCACAAATGTTTCTTGATAAAAGTGTAAATGTGAGACTCCACATGTGTGACCTTAAAGGTATCAGGTTGATCGGAACTAAATAAAATTCAACATATATTTGAATTGAACATATATCTGAGAATTACAAGAGTGTGGCAATACCTACAGGTTACTTAGTACCTGTATTCTGAGTCACTTTGTTACAATACATGTGTTCCTACAATCTTGGGTAAAACTCAAGTCTAACTCTACTCCAGTTATTATTTCTGATCATTAGGATATTTTATATAAAAACGAGTAATATTCACATAGTCCATTTTACTTTGAAAGCTGAAACTTTTGCCTATCTCTAAGTAGGTACACATTCCATATTGTTTGTCCGTGTCACTCACCCTAAAAGGAGAGCCATAAATTCCCGCTTTGCTATGTTCCACATTACCTGCCTCAGCATGCAGGGAATGCCCACTGAATGCAAGTAGCAATGAGAAAATATTAATGAATCAACAGAAGCATCAGTGGCATCTGGGACACATTGGATATGAGATAAGGTAGGTTTTAAATTTTAGAGCTCATTAAGCACAGGTCTCGGTGGACATTATTCTACGGTACAGAACATAGGGCCAATAACCACCTGCTGCACTGTTTTTTATGCAAAAGCCATAACATGGGGCTTTCGATGTCACCTCCAGAAACCTTCCTCTAAGAGAAGATTGTCAGAGAAGAATTTCCTCAAGGAAGGTCCTATGTCAAGAATGATGCCTGTTCAGAAAGCCTGTTTCAGAATGCCCATTTTCAATGCCCGGACCTCGAGGACCATCCATCAGGTCTGGTTGCTCAGCTATGGGCATCAAAGTTTCTCCTGGAACAAAACCTCTCTGAAAACACAGGGACGCAGGAGGAGGACGGAGCCAGGGACGCCGTCAGCTGCCGCCCGTCACAGCCCTCCTCCCCCGCCCGCTTCCCTCGCCCCCACCCTCTTCCCCGAGGGAGAGTGGCCCGGACGGCGCGGCCCGTCCGCCGCCCCCGCCTCACGGTGCGGCTCCGCGGGCGCCGCGAGTCCCCGGGGTCTGGCGAAGGAGCCGGGTACCTTAGGAAGAGGCTAGGGCTCCTCCGGTGCCCGCAGAGCCTCGCAGCATCGCTCGGACGCCGTCGCCGTGATGGTCACCGCCGGAGGCTGCCTCGCAGAGCCGCGAGCAGGACCCGCGCAAACCCGCCGCGCCGTGCGTGCGCCCCACGCCGCGCTCAGCTCTCCGGTCTGCTCTCCGCGCCCGGCGCAGCTGCCCCGCGACCGCCACTGTCAAGTGGAGCCCCGCCCCCTGGCGCCCGGCGAGCCTTGGACCCCCGGGACGCGCCGCCGCGCTGATTGGCTGCGCCCCGCTGGCCCCGCCCCTCGCTGCGCCGCTCGGCTCCGGGCGGCCTCTCGGGGGCGCCGCGGGAGGGTGGGGTCCCCGGCTGGGCGAGGCTTCCTGCAGCCACCGGCCTGTGGAGTCGCGCGCCCAGCTCTGCAGTTCCTCTCTCGCCTTTGCCAACCCCATAGGAAATAAATAGACCGACCAAAGGAAGGGGAAAGAAAGAGGAGACTCTTTAGCACCCTTCTGGAAAGTGGAAAGGGTAGTGGCCGCAGCAGCTCTGATGTGAAATTTATTTCTGTAAGATCACTTATCACTGAAGCCCGCTTGCTATGAAGGTGGAGTGCTGAGGATACAGATGTTTTGGTTTTGTTAGTTGTCTGCTTTTTAACCTGTACGTCCGTTTATACACTTTCTAAACTTCACCTTAGAAGAAACGAATCCAGTTAGTTTGTCCAAGATCACAGACCCAGTTGGAGATTGATTTTGTACTTTGATACCAAACCCAAGCTGTTGAAGATTTTATTTTTACTCACGAAAAGATAGGTTCTATACTGCTCTGTGTACCTTCCGGCAAGAAATTTAGAGATAGAAATAGATAAATGGTTAGTCAGGGGAAGAGGAAAATGGAAAGTGACTGCTGACGGGTGCGCTTTTCTTTTTCGAGAGCGATGAGAACATTCTCTGATTTGTTGGGATGAGTACACAAGTGAATGTTCTGGAAACTACTGAAATGTACGTTTCAAATGGGTAAACTTTATATGTAGATTATATTTCAATAAAGCTGTTAGACAAAAAAAAAAAATAAACCGAATTGAGAGCAGCTGGGCTGTGAAGAAATCCACTGACAAACCTAGGAGGCCTCTTACAATTCTGTTCTTTGTGGGCAGCAGTTTCGGTTGGTGTCGGGGCATGGACCAGTCATTAAGTAACCCACGTCCATTTTGACCAGTGCAAAGATTAAGGTGGATCTCTGTCTTGTCTGTGCAGTAGGCAGTCCGTAAGGTAGTAAGGCTACCAGAGGGCTAATTTAGGGGAGGAAGGCCCAGGAAGAGCCGGGGCTCAGTCTCGGCGGGGCTGCACTCTCATGTTTGAGTAGTAGCCGGTACAGCTGAGTGTGACAGGTGTGGCAGGAGGTGAAGGTGGAAAGTTATAGGACAGACCGGACCTGTGGAACAGCATTCACCTCAGGAGGGGCAGCCTACGAGGAAGCAAATTTGGGATTCCTTCCGAGCCTTTCTTTTCTTGGTGTAATGTGTGGTTTTGGTGAATGGGCAGAAATTATTTTATCATGCTATCAGGGAAACACAACAACATCTCTGACTCTCATTTCCACCTTTACAATATTCAAGCGGCTTTCTTCATTCTCTCCTTTGAAGCTTCAAGGTCTTATGGCTTCTAAATGATGGAGCTAGAAGGACACTCCTGACTGTGGACCCCTTGTTCTTGACATCAAGTCGGCCTTTCTGTATGTCAAGCTTTCCTAGAGTGTGCTCTTAAGCTAAAAAACACTCTATGCAACAGCCATGGAAACCTGCTTTTACACTTGGACTTTATGTACTTTTTCATTAGGAAAAAATTACTGACCTTAGCTCCTTCGTTGGGTGTGTGCAGCGAAACTGATTCTGGGCTTCATTAAAAAAAAGCGAGCACACAGTTTCAAAGTTGGAGGCTCTTCAGTGACAGCTGTCATCATACCCACGGCACTTCTGTTTTCTTCTGTGCGTGTACTGTGTTTTGTTAACTTCCTCCCCTGGACTTGCCTTCCCATCGCTATCCTTTCCCCTCCCCTGCCTCCCTGCACCCTCCTCCATAGTTCCTCAGTGAGTGTCTGTCAAATGTCTAATGTGGCTTTATCATCAGGAAGGGATTCCATGTTTTTTCCCATAATAATAGTGTATAGTGCTGACATGTGCTATGAAATTTGGAAATTAATTGGCCCATATAGCAGGCAGGCTGCAGAGCTCTGGGACAGAGTTGTAAGAACACCAGAAAACTGTATCAACACTTCACACACTTTAATAAGATGGAAATTAAACTCTAAATCTAAATGCTTGGATTTTAAAGTTGGTCTCAATATAGTAGATCCAGTGTTAATATTTTAGTGGTGAGTAGGATAAAGATTTGGGAACAGAAGAATATTAATTCTTATAGAATTTTTAAGCCCTGTAGAGATAAATTAGTGATATAAAAAGCCTTTGAAAACTTTTGCAAATCTTCCTTGCTTTATTTTGCACTTAGTTTCCCCCTCCCCCAGAGGTGGGAATGGAAGTTACAACCTCCTAGAACTACAGCAAGGACTCTACCACTGATGCACATCCCCAGTCCCTCCTTTGCTTTTCCAGTATTCCCTCTTGCACTCTTTTTTTTTCTTTCACAAGATTCTGATACCTAATTAACACCTTAACGTTACAACTCTCCATAAATTTCTGTACAGAAATCTGGGGAATCCAAGAGGCTGGAATGCCAATCTCTCTGGAATTGAAAGCAGGAAGAAAACCAGCGAGAAGACTATAGCAATTTCTCTTGGAGGAGCAGATGCTATCCTGCCCCAGGGAGTTATTTTGGGTTAGAAGAAATGAGATAATGAAAACAAACAGGCTAGTGTGTGAATGTTATCAAATATGATCAGCATCAGCAAGATGGATTTCTAAAGCACTAAGTACTTTTTACTGATAGGAACAGAAGCAGATGAAGATTACTATTTTCTGAATATATTCAGAAGAAAATAATCTGTGTCAAAAGACTGACCTAGTTGGGCCACATGTGACATCCTGTGGGAGAAAGTCTTTGGGAAATAGAGAGTGTGCTGCTGGGAATGGCTTAGCTGGCTGTCAGCTGTCACCTGTGACCCACAGCATGGCTTTGCAGCCTTGTCCAGCATTCTTCCTCCCCCAAGGTCACAGTATGACCCCCACAGTCACAAGATTATATGGACAGTGATACGTTGTCCCTTAGGAAGCTCATGGAATCTGCTTCTATGGGGGAAAAGCCAACCAAGGGGAGGAGTAGGGAAGGAACCAAAACTCTTCTCTGCCAGACTCTGGTATTTTTAATCAGCTAAGCTGGCATTCCTCACTATTCTAGGAAAATCAATTTAGCATGCAGCCACATTTCAGGAAAATGCATGCCAGAAGAAGATAGTGACCCATGTGGAAACTTATGCAAGATAATAAATTAAGGTTTAGTGTAAATATGAAACTATGAAGTTCTTAAAATAAAATTATGCACCCTTAAAAAATTAATATGGGGCAGGTGGTCCCTTTCTGAAACAGAAATACTTGATTTCATTAGGGATAATCAGGGGGAGTGTCACGACAGAGCTGGGTGTAGAGCTGACAGTATGACAGTAAGGAATGAATGAGGATTGATAGTCTGAGAATGAAAGAAGAGGGAGGGACATTTTCTATTAAGTAAATGGCACCACAAAAGTGACAAGGTTAAAAATGTACACACTTTCAGCAAAAGCAAGCTGACTTGATATGCAGGAAATGCAGAGGGGATATTGAAAGATGAAGTTTGAAACACATGTTTCTGTTACTCTAAACTGCTTTTACCACTTCTCCATTAGGTACTTGCAGATATACCCCCTAGGAAAACATATACATACTTAAGAGAAACAAGCTTGAAGGATCTCCGCAGTTACCATAGAGAATAAGAAAATAAAATGTTGGGCTGGGGATTTAGCTCAGTGGTTCTGGCGCCTGTCTTGCAAGCGCAAGGACCTGGGTTCCATCCCCGGTAACCACATACAATACTGGGTGTAGAGACTCACCCCAGCAGCAATAGGTACCACATACCACAGTGCCAGGTGTGGTGGCTCACGCCTGTAATCCCAGCACTCGGGAGGCAGAGGCAGGAGGATTGCTGTGATGTGAGTAGGAGGCTGAGCTCAGGGCAGCCTGAACCACAAAGTGAGAAGAAAAGAAAAGAAAATGTTCATACTATGGGAAAGGAGTCATGTATGATGTGTAATTATTCAGAATTAGCTACTAAGAAGGCTCTTTAGTAGAATAAAGAAGAATAGTTCTCCCAAAGGAAGCTAATGTTGTGATATTTAACTGGGACAACAACCAAAAATTTAGACAAAGATTATGCCCCATGCCTTTCTATTTTATAGGAATTATTCAGAGAAGCTATGTTTCCAATTCTGGTTACTTTAAATAATAAGAAAATAAAATAAATCCCAGTGAATGTGTGTATAGAGATACTGACATGCAATTGTCTATTAAATAAATGATGTCTACTTTGATGTAGCTGAAATTTTCTCAAAAATAATTTTTAATTATCTTTTAAATTTTCTCTTTCCTGGTCGGGGATTTAACTCAGTAGTTCCAGTGCCTGTCTTGTAAACACAAGGGCCAGCATTCAATCACCCATAACCACATACAGCAATGCAGGGCATGGAGACTCACACCTACCAGCAATCAGTACCACGTACCACAGTGCTGGGCGTGGTGGCTCACACCTGTAATCCCAGAACCCAGGAGGCAGAAGCAGGAGGACTGCTGAGTTTGAGGCTGAATCCAGCCTGAACTACAAAGGGAGACACCATCTCAAAAAACTAAAACAACAAAATAAATTTAAAAACCCTTCTCTCCCTTTTTTTTTTTTTAAGGTTTTTTTGAGACAGGGTCTCTCTTTGTGGTTCAGGCTGGCCCTGAGCTCAGCCTCCAACTCACATCACAGCAATCCTTCTGCCTCTGCCTCCCAAGTGCTGGGATTACAGGCGTGAGCCACCACGCCCAGCACTGTGGTACGTGGTACTGGTTGCTGCTGGGGTGAGTCTCCATGCCCAGTATTGTTATGTGGTTACCGGGATTGAACCCGGTCCTTGCACTTCCAAGACAGGAGCCAGAACCACTGAGCTATATCCCTGGCCTAAAAAACCCCTTCTCTTTCTTTTACTTATTTATAAGGCTAGTTTAAATGGTTCTGTTAATTTTTATTTTTGTTTTTCTATCCCTTTGCCTGTATGAATTCTATTTCCTGGCCCTAGGAGAGGCTGGGAAGGCAGTGAGGAGTACAGAGTGAGGAATCTCAGGAGATGGGAAAAGATAAAACTAAAATTCCATCTTTCAGAACAAGAAAGGTTGTTACTATTGGAAATGACTCGAGTTATGCCATATCTGGATGTGAGCAATTAATACAAAGCAGGGATCAGCAAAATTCTGTTGAGATTACTGAAGAATAAATCATATCAAGCAAGGTTGCACTGGCAGGTCAGAAATGTATTAGCCTAGAGATGCAGCAGAGATTGCTAGTTGCTTGCTCAACCAAGATTCTTCCTGTCTTCTTTTTGTTTGAAGAACTCCTTAGGATTCAGTTTGGAGGCATAGTAGTTTAAGTAGACTGCACTTCTGAGACTCTATTGTGACTGGGAGTGGCTATATGTCAAGGCTTTGGTCAATGAGATTGAAAAATAGATAGAGCCCGCTTCTAGCATATTCATCCTGCTTCTACCCCTTGCCCCCCTGGGCTTCCCTCTTCCTTTTCCTGCAGGCTGGTATTGAAAACTTCAGCCACACCCAGGGGTGGTGCAGCAACTATATAGAGGGTCCCTGAATATCTGGATGACTTCATAAAGAAAAGCCTCCTCACTCTCAGAGAGGAATAAGTTGATATTTTAGTTTGAGCCATTCAATTTTTAAGTCAATATAGCAGTTTAAATTGTATTGTAGCTAATTAAGTATGTGAGGTTTAGTAGCCTGTGCTTATGCCTCTTATGTTGTATTTTTATGCAGGAGAAGAGATGAGTGCAAGACAATTATGTGAATTGGTAGCTGGAAGAATAATCTTATTTGGGCCGGGGAGTTAGCTCAATGGTTCTGGCGCCTGTCTTGCAAGCGCAAGGACCTGGGTTCGATCCCGGGTAACCACAAATAGTACTGGGTGTGGAGACTCACGCCCAGCAGCAACCAGTACCACATACCACAGTGCTGGGCGTGGTGGCTCACACCGGTAATCCCAGCACTCGGGAGGCAGAGGCAGGAGGATTGCTGTGATGTGAATTGGAGGCTGAGCTCAGGGCTAGCCTGAACCACAAAGTGAGACCCTGTCTCAAAAAACCTAAAAAAAAAGAATAATCTTATTTAAACTATCTTGATTGAACAGGGGCTGCAAACTGTAGTCATCAGATAGAATCTGACATTTTGTTTACAGTACAGTATGTTGAAAATATTTTTTAAAACAATGTGTTCAGGACAGTAAGTGCTCTCTAACTAATCACAGTCCCCACTGTCTTTCTCCTGCTTCTTTATTATATATTAATACAACCTCCTTGGCACCTGCAGGCATTTGAGTTAGCAAGCTTTGGGATATTGCTTAGGGCAATAAACTATGCTGCTCTTACAAACCATGATGCATTCTGTGATTTAAAAATTAAAGGTGTCTATTTCTTTTTCACCTGATAGTTGTAGGAGAGAACCCTCTTGTAGATACTTTCTGTTGCTAGAAGTACACACTCTGGGGATCAAGAATAGAAGTGTCTTTGGCTCCCATTGCTAGATGCTGGGAAATCTAGAGCATGATGCTACCATCTTAGCTTCTGCCAAGAGATCTTCTTCCTGCTTTATAATATTGCTGAAAGGCAGGAGAACACAAGTGAAAGAGAACTGAGGAAGTCAAACCCTCCTTCTGATTACAATTGCAAGTCTGGTAGTCTCCAAGACAACCCTCAGTTTTGATAATCTACCAGAAGGGTTCACAGAACTCACTGAAATCTGTGACAAAATTTCAGTACATTTTAGCAACATAAAAAACTGGAAAGGACGCACATTAAAATCAGCCAAAGGAAGAAGCCCTTTGCTCAGAGTCCTAGTGAGTTCCAAGAGCAAAACTTCCATTTGTCTTTGCTGAGTTATCATGGACAGTGCTAACTTAATGACAGGGACCCCTCTTTTCCTCTTCATTTAAAGCCACCTATTCCACTATGGGGCTTCACCCCCTATGATCTAATCTAACCTACTTACTTCCCAGAAGGCCCATTTCTAATACCATCCCAATAGGCATTAGGGGTTCAAAGTATGAATCTTGGAGGAACATAGACATATGATTTATAATATAGGCTTAAGTAGTGGCAACAGGAGGTTATCAATGTCCTAAAAATTCACGTTCAAAATTTGATATGGATGTATTCATTTTTCTAGAGAGAGTTTTGGTTTTCATTGAAATTCACAAGAGATCACTGACCCAAATTTTTAAACTACTTTCATAAATTGTGAACTCCTTTAGAAACAAAGCATGTTTTATTTCTCCTTTCAATGTGTGAAAAAATGAGTGACTTACACATTTTCCCTTTTTTAAAAGATATAAGGGCAGGAAAGATGATTTGAAAGAAGTTTCTTTTTAATTATTGTTTTATATAATTTCAGTGAGATTTTGAGATTGAAGAATCCTTGTGAGTATATTTGCTGTGCAAATACAGGATCAGCTACAGACCATATAAAATTGGTAGTGGAGGTACTAAAAATAGGTGGACAAATGGAAATATCATACTTGAGCCAAGAACAAAAATTTCTGCCATCTTTCCACCTTTAAAAATGCCAATAAGTTATTTTAGACCTCTTATGTATATAAGAGGTATGTATAGTGATTTCTTTAATTCTTTAAAAGGATGTCATTGTACTGATGAAATAAAACAGAAGTAATTAATGATGAATGCAATGAGTGCAAGGCTGTCCCAGGACAGGCTTGGAGTCAAGGTAAAATATGTCTGGCAGATTCGAGCCACGCTAGCTAGCTTTGCAGATTCAGTTCTTTTTCTAGGTAGCACTTTTCTTCTTTCATCTGTTCAGAGGCATGTGATTGCTAGAGCCACCATGCATATGTTACATTCTAAAAGGAGCCACAATGTTTTCAGCTGCAGGTAGTTCCTGAAGCTTTGTGCTCTGCACCCACGACTTCTGTCATGATTCAGAACTCATGCTCACTGAATGACAAGAGCTGTCAGTTAATACCCAGGAACATTCAAAATAGGGAAGCTCTATTCTGGAGCTTTTACAATCAACATTTACCTATTTATTGACTAAGCAGCTTCAGAGCTTCCTGTGGGGATTGATCAGAGGCAAAGGACCTCTGAGATGGAAATCAGGGTACCTGTGTGCCCCCATTGGTGTGTACATTATGGAAAGTTCCAACAGTGTGCTTCTTATTTGGAAATAATATGATTTGAAAACAGAAGGATAAAATCCAGCTTCAGAAGAATAGATAGAAAAGAAGGAGAATTCCTATCTTGGGAGGGGTTGGAAATTAAAAGTGTATAGGCTTTTGAGCCTAAGTCGTCATTGCTCCATTGAGCAAGATTATTCTCAGCTTCTCTATTGCATATGGCCTCTGCTCTGCTGCTACCCAGTGAGTGATGTGCCAGGATCTTCATGGTGCCTCAAAAGTTAGTATACATGTATCAGGAGTGCCAAAGATAGAGGACCTTGTGCATTTCTTGTGATATATTTATATATTTTGTTAATTTTTCCATGAGCTATGTATTTCTAAATAATGTATTTCTGTAATTGTCTTTTCAAATAAATATCTTCCAAGTTTTATTGTAGGAAGCTCTAAATATTTTTCTACTTACAGTTTTTGATTTGAGCTCATGATTCAAATAAAGCCTCATGTTATAATTTCTATCTAGATGTCCTTCCAGGGCCTCGTGTTCTTCTGGGCAGAGCTGTTGGGGGTGACTGGGTCATAGGTGTGCTGTACTTGCAGGTGGATTGATTAGTCCACTGGTACATTTACAGGTAAATGTGCTGTTTTAATCAGGGGCCTGGTCGGGCGGGGGGTGTTTCCTGGCCCCATAGCATGAGTGGCTTCCCCCCCATTCAGGCCCTTCTGTCATGTTTCTCATCATGAAGGGACTAAAGCCTCTAAAAGGTCAGACAAAAGAAACTTCTTTACATTGGTAGTGTCAGGTGTTTTGTCCCAGCAGTGAGGAAAGTGAGAAAGATACCAACTAATCTTATGATAATGATAAATGAATAATTTTTAAGAATATACTGAAAACATTCTCATGTTATAGGTTTTAAGGTGCCAAAAATCAACAAACTGTATAATTTTGATACATGTGTAGGTGTTGAATAATTATTAGAAATAAGTAAAACTGAAATTCTCATTATCTCTTTCCTCAGAAAAAAAATTGACTATAGATTCAACTATTGACTATAGATTCAACTGCTATGTAGATGAAAGGTGAACTTGTAAGGAGTGGTGAATTAGCTGCAGCCAAACTTATCATGAACTAGTGTTAATTAATTTGATTCTAATCTATATGTCAGAGCATTTATCTAAATCGATTATTAATTGATAAATAAATTGATAAATAAATTATCAATTTATCTAAATTAATTATTTCTATATTTTTAAATATTATAACATTCCAAGAGACTTCAAAACCTAAAACAGTATTTTTAATAATATGATTTATTATTTAGTAATTATTCTTCATAAATTTAGTTGATGTAATAATGTCATCAGCCTTCTCCAAACATACTTAGAAAAATTATATTACTATATAAGGAGATAATACTAAATTGATGCTTATCATTTTAGCTCCTATTCCAGTATTTTTCTCAAAACATTAAAAGAAACTTACAGTTAATTTTTACTTTGTTTCTTTGTTAGTATTTCTGGTAGTACATGTTGCTAAGGCACAGAGTTATGGCTTTGGAAAAACCTAAGGATAAACTACTCATGTTTAATATTCTTATGTCCTATAGTTCACCCTCTAAATTGGTTGAATCATCTATTATTCCTCTGCAGTCAAATCATGTAGACAGAGTTGAAAATACAGTTTATTTTGACAGAATATGCCTTTGACTTTTCTAGAAAAAATGAGTACATGCATCAAGGATGAATAATGTCAGCTGTGCATTTAAGAAGCATTTAGATATTGATTTTTAAGTCATATTTCAGAAATCATTATGGTTGTACTTCCAAATAAAAACAGATATTATTGTGAGTAATAGCTCAAAAATAGCTGTCAGATCGGAGAAATAATAACATACTTCATTTTAAAAACAATTTAACATCAGAGATACATGTATTTTACATCTCAATTTAAGATATATGACCAATAGACAACTATATGAAATATTTTTGGATCAGTTAATAGAAAAGAGAACAAATTAACCATCTAGCCTAAATTTATAATGTTGAATATGTATAATGACACACTTTAGTTTTTTCTGAAAAACATTTCTTTAAATTGAAAAAACATACTAGATCCTCAGAAATAAATACTATTGAAAATCCTATGATTAATTCTCTACTTTGTAAAAATTCTTTTTTCCCTCCAATATTGTGGATTGAACTCAAGGCCTTCACACTGAGCTACAATCCATCCCATTTTTATTTTGAGACAGTGCCTCAGTAAGTTGCTAAATTTCCCAGGCTAGCCTTGAACTTGGAATCTTCTGGTCTCAGCTTCCAAGAATGCTAGGATTACAGGTGTGTGCCACCAGGCCCAGCTAAAATTAGATCTTTGGTCGACATTTTATTTAAAACTTGAAGTACTCCTTTTTTTCAGTGAGTGATCAGTCATTTTGACAATTTGATATTAAGCAAAAGTAAATAGTGTTTCAATCTTGCAGAGAGTAAAGCTATTTAGTTTTTCTAAATCTCACATTTCAATGTTGTTTTGTTTTCAGTGAAAACTCAATGAACAAATCTTTTAGAAATGAAGTTTCCATGTAACAAAGCTGACCAGATTTAAAACATATACTTGTAATTATACACATGAAGCACAGCCACCCACGTCTATTAATGGAGAAGCAAAACACTGTATGTCCACAATGTGCACGTACTATCACCACAAGTGGGAGGCAGATTATTCTGCAGTACGATGAAGTTGTTAAAATCTATCTTCCCACTCCTTATGGTCGCATTTCTCTTCTCACTGTTGGATAGTCAGGACTTTGGGAGAAATCACAGTAATATGGGCCTGATATTTTCCAATTTGTATGAATGGCAGCAAAAGAGATGGACCAGGGAGGGCTTTCTCACCCATGCTGGGTTTTATGCTTCAGATGCCCTGGGAGCCCATTCTCTCTATTTATAGCACAGACGTTGTCTAGTTTGCAGAGGCCCTGGGACCTAACCGGTGCTTTTCCACTCACTATGAGGCTCTGCATACATCTCTCCTCCTCTTAAGACACTTGCTACTCCCTCAAGTCTTCCCTTCCCCACCTAAGTATGAGCTGTGCTTCTCAGAGATTGCTGCTTGATGTTACAAGGCCAGCTTCCCCAGAACTCTTGCCAAATCACTCTTGTCACACAGCTTACCTCAGGAAATGCAGCATAAAAATACAGAAAAATGAAATCTTCATTTTAAAAAAACGCTTCATTTTTTTAACTAAAAAGTTAAGATCCAGTGTATCTGGATTACCACTATTTATCTTTTTGATGGTATTTATCACTTTAATGTATATTTTTCTCACTTGTCAGACAGGGCTCCTTTAATTTTCTCCTGTTGGCAAGTTTATAGTTCAGGAGTGCTAATCACAGAAGATCGTCATGTATAGACAACTACATCTCTCTGTTACTAGAACTGAAAGAAACCGAGAGGAACCAATCGGGTATTCTGCAAGATAGCATCCATGTTTGCTTTACAGAACATGACTGGCTTTGGGGAAGGACACTTGCAAGTTAGATCTTCAGCAGGAAATGATTGCAGGGGTAGGAGGTACCTCCTCAGAGTGGGGTGAAGGTGGTCTTGGGCTACACAGGCCCCAACTTCCACACTTAAGTGAAGTCTGCTACCTTCAGTTGTCACAGCTGACATCTCCATCTTTGTAATCAATCATGGTAAAACTGGTTGACACAGACCACTTGTCTTTTGGGAGTTATTGGCATGTGTATGCTATACATTATCTGGAAGCAATTCAAACACACCACATTCTCTCTGTAATCTCACTTAGCCTCTGGACTAGCGAGTTAGATTTTGAGGGACATGAGAATCCATAAACTATTGCAGTGGGTGAGGAAAGCATATGCTCAAAGTTGACAGGTAGAGATGTGATAAAGATATTGGGTCAGAGCGTGGGATGGTGATATATACCCGTAACCCCTCCAGCTGGGAAGTTGAGGCACAAGGATTTCAAGTTCAACCTAGCCTGAGCAGTTTAGCAAGACCCTATCACAAAACAAAAAATGAAAAAAGGGCTGGAGACATAGCTCAGTGGGAAGATCCTAGGTTCAATTCAAGTACTACATATATAATGCATAATACACACATACAAACATACATACAGCATTAGACCAGGAAGACCAAGGTAGAATGAGTTGTTTGGCAAGTCAGAGGCCAGTAAATGAAAAGCATTTTAAAAGGATGGAAGATCCTAAGATGGAGAAAGAAATGGAAATAAACAGAGAAGGAAGACAAAAAATCACAAAATTCGGCTTTGCCTTTTTCTTTTCTTTTTTTCAGTTTAACTTAAGCCTTATTTTACTTACTCTAATTGACCCTCATAAAAAAATCATCATTTATTAATATTGTTAGGACAAAATCAAGGATAACTTGTACATTATTTTCTGGTTTTGATGAAGTAGGCCTTTTTCCCCCACTGTGCTGAGGACCAAACCCTGGGCCTTGCCCATGATAGGCAAATGCTGTCTCACTGAACCAAATCCTCACCCATCCTTGGCTCATTTTCAATCCTATTTTTTTGTTTATTTTGTTTTTGTAACAATATGCTTTGCCCTTATCAGCACTGAAAAAGGCTAAATGAAAGATCATTGCACTTATCAAAGGAAAATGATTTTTCAAGTAATTACTTTCCATGAGCCCAAAGGATCATTATAGGGCAACTGAAGTTTTAGTTGCAGTTACTACTGTTTTTTATTTTATAGTGTATTGAAATGAGCAATCTATAGGTCTCCAAAGATTATTGAAGGTATAGAGGCCCTTATTATACCATCTAATTTTTCTTTGATAGCCATTTACTAGGAAGAAATTGCTATAATCTGAGACTGTCTCTTTCAGAAAAAGAGGTAGACAGATAGACAGGCTGACTGACAGTGTTTGTCAGAACTGGGCCATACACATCACTCCTTAATGACAGAGATCCCCATTGACCCTTGTTGTACAAAAGTTGCTATTTCCATCATGTCCAGCCTCTGCTTAAACAATCTTCCACTGTGAACAGAAACACCCATCAGTCTTTGGGTTTCTGATTGAGCTACCTTCTTTCAAGTAAGGCAACTGATTAGTGTGAAGAAACTTCACAAGCAGAAAGAAAAATGAGTCAGTGACTGCCTGTAGCATTCTTTAATGAACATAGGCTGAAATGTTAGCATTATGTCTTCCTTCCTGTAAGGCCATTATATTACAGATACTTACACACAACAGGACTCAAGCCCCTATGTCTCCTTTATATCTATCTTAAGTGCTTACCTTAGGAATTATCCTGGTGAGCTTAAGGCCAATAATATAAGTTTTCTTGGTGCCCAGAACCTGTATGAGAATTTTGTTAAAACTTATTTTTTTAGAACTATTTTCCATAAATGTTATGGAATATGTTGATGTTCCCTCTTGCTTTTTGACAACTTTTTGTGGGCTGTAAGACTTAATTTTAACTGGATGTGACAAAAGCTCAGAGGAGAATTTTTATAAAGTGGTCTGAGAAATTTATTGCTTAGAAGGATGGAGTTAAGAAGTAAGTAAAGAAAAAAGTATGGATTCTACTGAATAAAAATTAAATTATTTAATGTCTTACATTGTACAGACAAGGCATATATTATCTCATCTCTAAGTCTTCCTGACAACAGTCTTGATGGATGAGAGAAAGTATAATCATCTTATAGACAAATTTCAGAGAAACTAAGCCCTTGTGCAAAATCATACTGCCTCTCTGTGGCTGATTTGGAACTTGAAATATGGTCTCTTTTGTTTTTGTTTCCTAATGTGAGATTTAAATTCCATTTTTGCCCCAAAGGCTGACAACTTCCTGTTTCTTTCATGCTAAGTAACAGGCAAATCCAGAATGCAGAATCTGAGGCAGTGTTTAGTGTTCAGGAGGGCAGGGAGTACCTGATGGATCAATGCATGGGAGGGGGAAGGAAGTGGCAAATTAGGTTACAGGAGAAGCCATCTGGGAAGAAGGAGCCGCAGCATCGGCAGGCCCCTTGAGGAACTCTGTGTTGAAGCTGACCACACACCAGACAGTCCTGGGCCAGAATGGCTGAGCTCACTCCAACCCCTGGATATCCGCTGCCTTGGGAGGGAATAACATGGGCAAAGTGTCTCTCCACGAATATCTGAATGGGTTGGTTGACAACTGAAGGCTGATGACTGAACTCCCAGTACCCAACAGTACTCAAGACCAGTCTTTCAACTAAGGGCCATTCAGGTGGGTAGCGTATCTCCTTAGCCACCTCAGAGAACAGAAGGAGGTTGGGAATATAACATTCTGCTACACAAGGAAAGAAAGAAGGAAGAAAGAAAAGAAAAAGAAAAACAAAGAAAATTCTAGTCACCTTACATTTGCACTTTCTCTGAGATAAAATACCTGGCACCCACAACTTAAAGTAAGTCAGGCTTATGTTGGCAAATGATGGCTTTAGATAATTTTGTTCATGGTTTATTTGTTCCAAGGCAGAAATGGCCAGGTAAAAGATGTGATGGAGGAAAGCTGCTGACCTCATTCTAACCAGGCAGTGGTAGAAAGAAAGTAGAAGCCAGAGATAAGAATAAACCCTCCCAGATCATGCTACTAATGATCCCCTCCTCCAACCCGTCTACGCCTCCTAACCCTACAGCAAGTTGTCACCAGATTAATCCGCTCATGAATATAGCCCCTCCATGTTCCAATCATCTTCTAAAATACCCATCTCTGAACTGATGAACTTCTCGGCAACATTTTAGATCTAAGCTGTAACATATCCTAGCAGCAAATAGAAGATTTAAAGAATGCTTGCTGGTATGGCCACATCTGAAGAGAAGTTTATACGGCTGGAAGATCTCATCATTGAAACCCTGGCTTTGCCTATCTACATTCTAAAAGGAAAGAGGCTCAGCCTTACACAGAAGGGTCAGAAGAAAAGCCTTGTGATCAGACTGCATCAGTTGCTGCTAGACATGTCCCACCTTCATCACCAGTGTGCTCTAGAGCAGTGCTTCTCAGACCGACTGTGCAAGTAGGTTAACCAGGTGTGTTGTGAACATGGACGGCTGCTTCTGTTTCAGTTTCTGCCATGGTGGATGGGGTCTGAGTGATGCTGATAGTGCTCCTCCTCTTACCGCATGCAGAGTAGCAAAGACCCCAAACTGTTGGTACTAACTTGATCTTTGGTTCAATATTTTGCCTCTCTGTAATCTCCACATTTGGCAGGCAGAGGCAGGATGATTGCTCTGAAGTTTGAGACTAGCATGGGCTATATAGTGAGTTCAGGGCCAGTGGAAATTACAAAGAGAGACCCTGTCTCAAAAAAAAAAATTTTTTTTGCCTCCATATTCCAATCAAAGCCATGAAAACTTAAAGTCTGAAATCCCATGTTGGCGGGACTCTCCTCTTTCTGCAAGCTGTTAAAGGGAGCTCTTTTTTTGTCTCAGTTTTGAGCAGTGCTGGGCCTGCCTGCCTACTTCTTTTCCTTTCCTTTTCTCTTTTCTTTCTTTGCTTTTCTTCTTGTCTTTGCTTCCATCTTCCTATGGCTATATTCATTGTATATCTGTGTGTGAGGATACCAGTCATGTATGATTTAGGACTTAACCCAATTTATAGAGTCTGATTCTCAAAAAGTTATATTTATAGGTACCAGAAATTTAGGACTTCAATGTATATCTTTTGAGGAGCATGATTAACTCCTATAAGTATCTATTATGGTTAAGAAGGATCCCAGAAGCAATTTACATGTTGGAAAAACAGTAGCAGCATATCAGCTCTTCACTGAAGTCTACTTTACACTTATTTAATTCATAAAATATTCACACATAATGCTGTGGATAGACATCGTAAGCTGAAGCCCTGGAGTCCCCTATTCAGTTGAGTAGGTAGTCTGTTTGGGCAGGGCTCGTGGCATGTCCCAGAGCAATTTTTCTTATTATCTGCTGGTCAATCCTCCAATGAATGTCTTATCACAGATTCTGACGTCAAATACATGTGACAGAGGCTTCAGACTATATCCCTTCCTGATGATAGGCTACATGGTGCACACCAGGTCTGTAGAAGTACAGGGGACTTTATATTCTGTTTAACTTGGCTTCATTCCATGTCTACGAATGTCTCCTTGACTGTAGTCCTTTTTCTCATCATATCTGTTTATATTCCTTCCTAAACATTTTGGAAAACGCTAATCAAGACTCCTGAAAAAAATGCCCAGACCTGTTGATCTCTGACTTTTCATTGCACTCTATTTTGGTCTCTTGTTACCCAACTGTTATTTTACTCATTACTTCTCAAAAGCAGAGACCATTTCTTATTTATCATTATGTCCACTGTGTTTAGTTCAGTGCTTAGAACAGAAACAAAATGTTTCTCTGCTTTCTGGATAGGAGCACACATTTGGAAGATCTGTGTCTTTGTCACTGACACACAATTCCCAACAACTGCAACTGAGAGGGAGAGAGACTTACTTTGGCTCATATGGCAGTCTGTGGTTGGGTAGAGTGAAGAAAAGCTGCTCACGACACACTGGCTGGGAAGTGGAGAGAGAGAAGTAGGAAGCCAAGAGGGAGACACCTCATTTGCAGGTCACACCGCTGGTGAGCTGCCACCCTGCCCAGGCTCACTTCCTAACAGCACTTCAACTATGGCACCCCCATGATACAGTTCTCTTTCAAAAGCCCCAGCTGTGAGTATGTGAGGTTCTTGGAGGACATCTACACTTAGAATATGACAAACTGAAATATTTCACAGCAAGGAAGTAGTTAAGTCAATATGGTTTAATATTTCAAAGAAAAATTATACCTTTCTGTCTAGAAAATTATGTAATATTATGAAAACGTTTTCAATCTTGCCTACATAAAATAGTATACAACAATTGTATGTGTGCTAGGTTCATCATAGAAGGAAACATGTATGGATGTAATGGCCAGAAAAGAATTAAATAAATAAAAATAGTCACTATGTCAAAATGTTGGATTATGGGTGATTTTCATTTCTTTACTTTTATTTCGGTCAACATTTCTTATTCTTTTTTTGTTTTTTTTTTTTTTTTTTTTTTTTTTTTTTTTTTTTTTTTTTTTTTTTTTTTTTTTTTTTTTTTTTTTTTTTTTTTTTTTTTTTGAGACAGGGTTTTGCTTTGTAGTTCAGGCTGGCCTTGAACTCATTATTGTAGCCCAGGCCAGCCTAAACTCACAGCAGTTTTCCTGCTTCTGCCTCTAGAGTGCTGAGATTTCAGGAGTGAGCCACCATGCCTGGCATTATGGTACGGTTACTGGGGATCAAACTTGGGACCTTGTGCTTGCCAGGTAGATGCCAAAAGTGAGCTAAATCCCTGGCCCTTCAGTCAACATTTCTATAGCTTGTGCAATACCAATTACATCATTTAAAATAAGGGAAAACAAACCACAAATTTGTGGTTTTCTGAACACAATTGGCCTGAGAGTAAGCCTGTGAGCCCCAGCAATGAGCTGTGAGCCAGAAAGCTCAAGACTACAGTTGCTGGGCAAATCCACTTACTCAGCCACTGTAGAGTTCCAAAAAATCTATACTTTCCTAAGCCACCTGATGAAAAGATATGTCCTTTATTACAGGCTATTCCAAGTGTTTAACTACCAGCATTGTCCATGAATCCAAAATTGCATCGAGTTAATGAAATTTCATTTGTTTTGGTATTCGTGCTAACGTATCACTCGATGTCTGAAATCTTTAGCATGTTTTTGGTTCAGTGATCATACATGGTCAGCATTTGGTAGCTTCTACAAGCTTTTGCAAGTATAGTCCAACAGTCTGCTCAAAGATTTCTGGGGCCTGCTCCTCTTCAGTGTGCACTTTGCAGATGATATTGACCCTCTGGGGTTTTTGCTAGGCAGAGATTGTGTATATTTTAATTAGTGTTATAAATTCTCTGCTAGGCTCAGTTACAGCATTTTGATGAGGTTCTTAGAATGGGTCACCAGTCTTTCTCTTTGAAGCTCTTCTCTTACCTGCTGGAGAAGACTGTACTGTTGACTCAGCTCTGGACATCACTGCCAAGCCTGAAACCTAAATTTGCCTTCGAGTATGACCCATGATTGGAGCAGATTTTGCTTTCTCTGGGGGCTTAAAGCTCAGATCTGACTTGACCTCCTATTATCTCTGTTGAGTGCCCTGACTAAAGGTATCAGATAAATCTTTTCTTTCAAGAAAATACCACTGATGTTCACACCCAGATGTGGTCTGTTCAGTAGATAATAAATATATGCAAATGTCCTATCTGAATTTCAGTGCTTTCTTCTTGGTCGGGATTTTATGTCCCTGTGTGTGTCTTCTTATCTGGTTATATTTACATGTTCTCATGTGGCTTTGTGTACAATGAGGTAGCATGAAGAAAATGGTGACATGGTAATTTATGTAAAAATATATGTATATATGCATATAAACACTTCTTACTCTGTCCTTCATAAAACCATTTCAACATCCATTTTTCTTGAGGCATTCTGGAGAGCTAGGTTGTGACTTCAGACAGTTGAAGATTGGCATATTTCATTTATTAATTAAACAAATAATTATATCCACTATATAGCAAGCATTTTCAAATATTAAGTTATTCATCAAACCTTAAACTTTGAAGTGAATTTTTCTAAAGCATCTTTCTTTCTTTCCTTCTTTCTTTCTTTCTTTCTTTCTTTCTTTCTTTCTTTCTTTCTTCCTTCCTTCCTTCCTTCCTTCCTTCCTTCCTTCCTTCCTTCCTTCCTTTGTTTTTCTTCTGCTTTATCATTTCTAGGTACTCTGATGATACTATGGTACACTGCCTGGACCACAGACCTAAGTCTTCCCTCCACCATTTATACCAACATAGTAACAGTTTGAGGGATGCTGTGGAGAAATCTGCACTGTTCCTCTGCATGTATCATTACCAATACAGAGCTGTTGTCTATGACAAATTTGTACTGATTGTTGAAGATAATGACAGTATAGCTTGGAAAAAATACTTAAAAGCTCACAGTCTATTTCTCCTGTTACATTTAATCCTAGATTATTTCTCTCTTTGACATTTTTCTTTCATGTATGTACCCCTCCCCCATGTAATAGCTATTCACTCTGCTTCCAAAATCGTTATAACATTTTCTGCATAAGAGTTTTATTATTTACTCCCACTTTTAATTTTGTTTTTGTTTTTGTTTTTGAGACAAGGTCTTGCTTTGTAGTTCAGGCTGGCCCTGAGCTCACTATGTAGCCCAGGCAAGCCTCGGACTCACAATAATCCTCCTGCCTCTACCTCCCTCATGCTGGGATCACAGGAGTAAGTCACCACACCCAGCATTGTGGTATGTGGTACTGATTGATGATGGCTAAGACTACCAAGCCTGGCATTATTGTATGTGGTTACTGGGGATTGAACTCAGGAACTTGCGCTTGCAAGGCAGGCACTAGAACCACTGAGCTAAATCCTCTACTTTTAAGTTTTAAGCCCACCTTTGAAAGAAAAATTTAAATTTGATTTGCTAAACAAATGGTGCTCTATTCAAGTTCTTTTCCCTTTAACTACACAAACAAAAAGAAAATCTTTGAAATTATGATTAAGTTCTATTCATGTTTCAGTCTCTGTGCTAGAATCTGTTTGTTCATTTAAATCTTTCGATAATTATTCATAGTAGTTATTTATTATGCTTCTCACTTTAAAGCTGTGGAGCTGAAATAGGTCAGATATGTGTAAATACCATATCTTTTCTCTGGTATGAGAGAATGAAGATATAAATGAGTTCTAGAGTGTATGGTAGATATTTTGAAATAGAAATATCCAAAGGGAACAGTAGGTAGGGGTAGGTAATGTGGAGAAAGAAAAAAATGAAACAGAAAAAAAAGGAAACAAAGCTCATGTATATAGGGGATGGAGGTTGTAGGGTAAGCAGGGGAATGGGAAAAAGTGAGAATTAAGTTGTATCATATACCGGTACAAATTCTGAATGTCAATTGGCTCATGATGTGTATATACAATGTACTAATAAAATCAATTAATTAAAAAAAGATGTAGCAGTTGAGAAGGAATAGAGTCCAGGAATCAATTAGTCTCTTTTCTGGTTGCTCCTCACAAGTGTCCACTTTACTTGCGACCTCCATCACTTTTACTGAGGAATTCCATTCTTATTTTTCCTCCTCTGGCAACAGTTCTCTCACTTCCCTGATTAATTTTGCGCGCAACGTCTCATCCTCTAGTACATTGTAGGCATCACTCATTTTTTTCTTTGAGTGTTTATCTTTGCACTACAAGAATGCAGACTCCACTAAGACAGATCCATGTGTGTACTGCTGTATTTTTATCACCCTAGATATTGCCTGGACATTCAATATATATTTGTGAATGAATGAATCAGTGAATGATTCAAGTGAGATTCTCTGTGCTTTTTCTGTACCCAATTCTACTTATAAACTTTAATCAATATATTGGAGATTGTTATTTTTAGTTATGAAAAGACCTTCAAAAAGTATTGTAGTAGGTTTATTCTTTTAACTAAGCTATGTCTCAAAATGGAGACACTGCCAAATAAATCAATTCCAACATAGTAAGATGTTGATGTGTATATGTGTGTTTGCAAAATTAGGCACTTGAGGATAAATAATGTTTCATAAGCAAGCTAAATGTCATGTGAAATCATATGGTGATCTGCAAGGTGCTCTTCCAATTTGATGTATTTCTATTGTTATCCTGATGCTCTATGATCATTTGTTAGCCAGTTAGGCCCATGTTATCAAAGTATGGCAGGTGCAAAGCACAGAATGAAGTCATCAGTCTCCTTCTGGGTTTGCTCATCATAAGTATCCATCTTACTTCTGGCCTCAGTCTGGTTTATAATCCATGCGCGAACACAGAAGCCTGCATAGAAAGAGGCGTCAACACTGTCTACATGGGGAGAGACAGGCAATAGCCAGAGACAGACTAGAGATGAGGAAGCAGAGAAGCAGACTTAGAGAGAGCAGGGAGGACCCAAAATGGGGAGAGATGTCTGCAAAAAGAGGGAAAAGAAAGTGGAGAGAAAGTTGGAAATAGGAAGAGTGTCCTGTGAATAAAAGCAATAAGACCTTTAAACTCTTGAGCTTTAATCTTTGAAGAGAACTCTGGAGAAGTTTCACAGTAGTCATATCATAAGGTATGGCTGGCCTGCCCATGAGATGACTTCCTTGAACAGCAGTAACCTGGGCTCTAGGTACCTGTATATAACTGGTTTGTTGAATGAATAAACAAGTGAATGAGTAAATGGATAACAAATGTAGGTGTTTACTTTCTGGAATGATTCACTGTCTTATAAATCTTACTTTAGAGCCTACATTATATCTAATTCTTTCTTCTTGGTGGACTAAGGAAATGGTAGGGTAGGCGAAATGGAAAAATTTATAGGAAATGAGAAGCCAATCATTTTAAAGAATAACATAAGATACAGAAGAGTAGAAGGTGACAAAAAGATTTTCTTTTTCAGTGGTAACAGTACAGCATTTTTCTCTAAGCTATTGCTTATAAAAGAAAAACAAGGATAAATCAATTGAGGTCAGTGTCTCAGTCCCTAAAACAACAATCACATGATATTAAGTCTCCATTCGACAATCTGTGGACTTTTCAAAGGTACCTGTGAAAGTTGTTCACAAAATTCTCTTCTTGGTCTATTATTTTCCATGGACAAATTTGCACCTTCTGACTTGACTCTGGAAAAAATAAAGAAAAAAAAAAGTCTATGTAAGCTCTTGAACTAAAAATAAGGGGATTCATTTTTTTTACCCATAGTGTAGGTAAGTTTTGATCTCCTTTGTTAAATTACATAACAATGTATCACCTTTGGATGAGTTCTTGAATATAATGCATTTTCATCTGGGAGGATAGAAAGTTCAACAAAAATTGTTTCGTACTTGGTAGATGAAATTAAAAACTGGGTCAAGATTTAGTGAGAAGGGTGAAATAGCTTTTTCTACTTGTATTTATGTTCTTTAGTGGCAGTTTTAATTTTAATTTACTTATCTGTCACAACTACAGAGAGGTCAACATTGTATAGATAACAAAGACCAGGAAGATAAGAGTAAAGCCATAGAGTATAAAGAACTAGAAAGATATTCAAAGAGGTGAGGAAGAAGAGACAGAGAAGTAGTTTAGAACAAGGAGTGGTGTCCTTTATCCCAAAGCAGAATTTGAATGAGAAGGTGATTGTTGACAATGAATTCTTCAGAGATGTAGAGTAGTTAGTTAGGGACAGGATTAGAAAACTGGCTTGGTCTCCCGGTGACCTTATGAAGGCCAGTCAGGAAGGAAGCAGCATTTAGTCAATTGGCTGAGAAGCCGAAACAAGGTGAGATATTGATGACAAAGTGCTTAACATACTTCCAAATTGGTGAGCTATAAAGAGATGGAAAGACTAAGACAGAAGCTACAGCAAAGGATGGAATAGTAGGAAAGTCTTTTTACATGCGAGCAATGTGACCACTCTGAGCTAAGGAAAAACTGTGGGTCGGGAGGATACAAGAAAAGGAATGCACAGCTAGGGGCTGAGGAGCACATCCATTCTGGTCAGGAGCCACACTCAGTCCTGTGGGGACCAGGGAGGAATTAGATGTGGTTTCTCTTTATCCTACAACACTGTTCATGGAGAAATACCTGGTCACGAGTGCAGGCCATGCCTGTGTTTGTGTCTTAGAGGACTGGGTAAGCAGTGGTGGACAACTATAAACCTATGAGAAAAGACCAGGCCATGATGTGTAGTTAAAATGACTGCTTGTTAATCATCTATGATCTATGTACTGCTAGATTTACTGGTAATACTACTATGCTTTTTGAAAGTACCCTGCTTTGGAAAAACTTCACTGTTTGAAGTTCTCCTTCAGTTTTCTTTTTATAGAGCAGAGAGGAAGAGGTATATTTCTGAACTTTGGCACCCTGTATGTTTCCATCAGCCTCCTAGGTAACTGGGAGTATAAGTGTACATCACCATGGTCTGCTTCCATTCCTCCAGAAAAGTGTGTGGAATTCCAGAGAAGTGGAAGATGGACCCATCTCTGTACTTAACATAAATTTTTAGATGCTTCACACTTGGAACTTCAGCGTCTGGGTCAATCTTAAAACATAATAGATTTTAACAGAAAGGAGACCAGATATCTGCCTGTGTGGTATGGATTTAAGAGAACTTAGCTACAGAAGGAAGAAACTTAACAATATTTGTCTGAAGTCATGCACGCAACGAGTGAAGAGAACTCTGGAGAAGTTTCACAATAGTCATATCATAAGGTATGGCTGGCCTGCCCATGAGATGACTTCCTTGAACAGCAGTAACCTGGGCTCCAGGTACCTGTATATGACTGGTTTGTATCTGAATCCTCTTATGTTTCTTTGACCTAAATATGTGCTGCCCATAGCAGGAAAGGAAATGGCTTCTAGATTACTAAATCAAACTCCACAGCATCCTTAGTTCAGAGAATCACTCAGTCAATGAAAGTTTTACTCATTTTGAGGTCATCCACAAATAGTTTTTTTTCTGTACAGAAACTAGTTATGGGTTAAATAAGGTATCCTTGTGGGCTGGGGCCAAGATCCTGCAACAGAAGAGTCACACTTGTGGAATAGTTTCATATCTGGACCTTATTGTTTGCCATTTCTTCATTTCTAATTGATTCCTCCCATATGTGACATGTGGGGAAATATCTTGAAAGCTGTTCTAATGAAATATACTGAATATTAGGTTTAAATCAACTTATAAAGTTTAGAGAGTATTTTGCAAGAACTTTGAAGTCTCATACCCAAAAGCCATTTAAAAGAATAGTCGTTTCATTTTATTATTGTGGTTCAGAAATAAACATTATCATGACTGAATGTGCATCTTCCATCTTTCACAAACAGGATGTCCAACAGAGGACATAAACACAAATAAATATGAGGAATTTTGTAATCACTCTCCCTTTCATGTTTCCCAGAAGTAGATAAAATAAGAAAAATGCTTACCTTTAGGGTTTTGTTTCTTGAGTAAAGATAAGGCAACTTTACATATGTCCTCTTGTGCTGTACTGCAACACTAAAAAGAAAGTGTCTCACATGTATTCATGGTTAATTTTGGAAGCTATAATGATAGGTTACATGTAATTGCTGATGCTCTACCATTTCTCAATGCTATCATATGCATTCTCTGGATCTTTACATTGCTTACTAATTCAAGGCTGGTAGAGCAAAGAGAAGAATCACCTGACATGAGATAAATGCTTGAAAGTGTAATATGATCAGAGAGGTAGCAAGTCTCCAGATAGGAACTTAATCTGGCACCAGAGTCATCTTGGAGGTTAATATCTGTAAGAGGTGATGGGCTTCATGATGCTATGGAGTCAGCTGACTGGCGGTGAATGTAGCTCTGGTTAGGGATGTAGAGGTGAGCACAGATGGTTCTGACGTCTCTATGCAAAGCTCAGATAAGCGTGATTTCCCTTAAAACTCTGACCATTGAAAAGCTATGTCTACAAACCACTTTGCACTGTTTTTTGGTTTGTTTGTTTTGAGACAGCATCATGCTGCACAGTTCAATTTGGCCTGGAACTCATTGTGTAGGCCAGTCTGTCCTTGAACTCACAGCAAACCTCCTGCCTCAGCCTCCTGAGTGCTGAGATTACAGGCTTGTGCTACCACACTTGGCTCAAACCATTTTGATAGGGGAAAGAATTGAGATTTATGAATAAAACAAGATGATGCAAACAAGCATAGTCACAATTAACATAGATAACCCTTATAATCTCCTGTACTCTCACCTGAGGTTCCAATTCATGTTGAAGTGCTTACTTCTTTTTAAGACAAGATGTCTGTCAGTCATACAGATGCATAATAAGGATGTGGGCCAGGCAATTTTCCTTCACGCTTTCCCACTAAGATGTATACAGTCTATGGCCTTGACTAAATTACTAAATTCTTGAGTAATATTTAATTGATGCTTATGTGGTTGTAAGGAATGATTCATTAACTCAGAGAGTAGCTGCATAACTACATAAAAATGCTAGGTTTAGAAAACAGGTTTGACTTGACAAGAGATCTCAATTCAGCCAAAACATTATTATTTGCTAAATCATACATCTCTCTTATGGTTTTCCATCTGTATAGCAGTGCAGAATAAGATTAGAAATCATGAAGGTATCAAATTTCAACTTCCTGCTATTTGTCGACAAGTTGCTCATTAATATGTCTTTCAGTTTTTTCATCCAGCTGTCAGTTTCCCTAAAGCCTCTGATCTTTTGCTCCTAATGCCTTCTGCTCAGCAGCAATGACATACAGTATCCATAACTAGCCCTTCTCAGATGCTTGATCCAGGGGCTGTGGATGATGCTTCTGAAAAATAGGAGACTATTTGTGCTAAAATTGAAAAAAACATAGGCTTAGAGTCTATTGGGAAATATATTAGGGAGTGAATCATACGTTGATCATCCATTCAGTTTTTCACTGCCATGACAAAATACTTGACACAAACAATTTAATGAAATAAAGATATATTTAGCTCATGGTTTTAGCTCCCTGTCGCTTGGCTCTGTAGTTTGTATACCTGTGACAGCAAAGTACATCATGTTGGAAACACGTGGCACAGGAAACTTATTTATCTCATGCTGATAGGAAGCAAAGACAAGAGAGGCGGGGGCCCCACTATCCGTAGAAAGGACACATCCCAATAACCTAACTTCTACCTGGCCCCGCTTGTGATGGGCTCCATCACTTCCCCAAAGTGCCACCAGCTGGGGACCAAGCCTTAACACATGAGCCTTTGGGAGACATGTAAGATCCAAACCATAACAGTGATCAAAGACTTTCATCAGATGTCAATGAATCTAGAGAACAAGTTTTGAAGAAATTTATTATATTGAAAAGGTGGAGGGAAGATTGAAATCATAAAAAAGGGCAGCACACTCAATGGGTACGAACATGACTTCTAAAATCCTACTGGAAAGATTTCACTTATGTAGGAAATATCTCACTTGATCAAAATGAAGCGACTAATGGTCAATGCTTAGAAATAACAAGTCAATCATCAGGGTAGAAGTGACACGTAGAAGCTGAGTTTGTCTTCTGGATGTTCCTGGGTAAAAGAGTATCATACGCAACACCTAATGGAAGGTAATAAGAATTCTCAGTCACAAGCTTCTATTATATCTCAGTGCAGGACCTCAGAATGAAGTGAATGACGAAAAAGTTAACTTACCGTCTCACATTTGGGCAAAATGGGGAAAAGGAAGAAACATATAGAAGTGTATCTTTTTAAATAAAGTGCTATACTTACTAGTTTTATTCTTTATCAGGAGAAATGTGATTAAGAGTCATTAACCCCTGTCTATCATCACTGTTAAATAATATGTGGACAAATGCAAAATATAATTTTATTTACCCAATTCTTTTTTTTTTAACACATAAACTTCCAGTACAAAAAACATTCAGGCCTTCACAAGCATTTTGCATTTTTCAAACAAATCCAAATTTACTTTTTTTTAGTTTAAAAGAGAATTTATCTGTAAGCAAATGGTTTCCAATTCAACCAGTTTTCTTGAGTCTCATTTAGTCCTTGTTGATATGTTCTATGAAGGCAGAATTTAACAGCAAGAGAGATACCCCTCTAAAATTTCTACTTAAATATTACCATACAGTTTTTGGCAATTGGAATACTCTAATTTCCTTTGTGTGCTGGACAATTTTAGGAAAAGTATCCTCTGAATTTAAATAAAAATTTAAAAAGGTACTATGCTTAATAGTGTGCCTCTCTGCATGTTAGATATGATAACTTGCCAGAAGTTCTGCTTTCAAAGTTGCCAGCCTACCAGCCTTCACACATAGGACCTGGGGTGGGCCAACATCTCACAAATTCTTTGCTATGAAAGTCCTGACAAGATGTTGATGATTTTATTTGATATTGAAAAAGCAAGGAAAGAGATGTTAGGTTTATGTTACTATTTCACACTAGAGTAAGATGTCATGATTGGTTCTATGGACAGTGCAACTGGAAGTAGAAGACCACGCAGTGTCTACATGTTGGACATTCATGGGGAGATTGGTAATGCTGACTAGCTAGTAATCAACTGCATGTCACTCTATTCTGTATGGATTCACATGTGCATTTCAGGTGTGTAAGAGAAGAGCCCTTCGGTGTAGTTCCCAGCACAGCTGATAGGTGGTAAAGGTGCCCTTGAAATGCAGAGCTGGCAGTCATTCTGATATGTCCTCTGTGCAGAAAGGTCACCACTGGCCAAGATGAAAGGCATTACAGACATCACCTTCCAAAAGCTGTACTTGTTAGTAGTCCTTTGAAGTCAAGTGATCTATAACTATTATGAGGGGATTGGTTTCATTACATTGTCCCCAAGGGTTATTTTGTTCAAAATGCCAAGTTTAAGTGAAGAGGAGTCATCTGTCCATACGATGGACGTGGATAAACTTCTTTTTTTAATTTTGAAAATTGATTTCCTCTGATGTTTGTGTAGTAGCTGTTTCAATTTGTCCTTGAAAAAGCTTGTGGTGAGCGTGTAGAGGACTGGGTTCAAGGCACTGTTTACAGGAAGGAAAAAAATCACTATCCAGGAAGTGATTGTGCCTGTAGAAAGAGGAAACAAAGTATGAACAAGGATAGAAGGTGATCAGGAATTTTTGGGGGAGGGTAGGCTGAGAATTGAACTCAGGGCCTTGTGTATCTCTACCAATGAGCTACCCTCTTAAGGTGAAGATTTAAACAGACATAAAATAAAAATAACACTTCATAGCTAATACTATTTATGAGAGTGCTACAATGATACATTTAAGTTTCCTTCTACTTTATTGCAAATCCCTTTATTGAAAGAACATAGGCACTAAGGACTCAAGGATTCACTACTTAACTATTCTGAGTTTTGTAGCTAAATTGTAGATTGGAAGGAATTGGGTAGGTCATTGTGATAGTTAAATGACTGTATTGAATTAAGTAAGAAATGCCCAATAATTTTATCAACAGAGAATCTGGGTGAGGCAGAATGGATTCATGGAAGACAAAAGACTCACTCTGGTGGTGAGTGGAGCCAACCAAAATGCTTATTGCCTGAATGGAATACAAAGAGGAATGAAAGAGGAAGTCTCGCTTCTGTTTCTTTGGAAGAGCTCCAGTCTTCATCTTCACCTTGGACATCATCTTCTGGCTTCCAGTGTAGACTCTTCAAGCTTCTATTGTAGACTCTGGCCTCCTGATATGGACTCACACAGAACACTACAGTGGGCTTGAGGTTTTGGGCCTTTGACTGGATTCTTTGGGTCTCTAGGGTGCACAACCCTTTTGAATTCTTCCACACCTAACTCTACAGGCAGCTACTGTAATTCTACCTTGTTAATCCTTATACATTTGCATATCACAAGTTAAATTTGTTTCTCTAGTGAGATCTGATTGAGACAATCACCTAGAAACAGTGTTAGTGAGGTGAGGTGATCACTCTTAACTTCCCTGAGCAGGTTAGTGACTAGGTCAGGACAAGAAGCCAGAACTTCCAGCTTCATGCAGGATCCTCCTTCCACCTGCCCTACAGCTGTGACAGGTGTGTGCCTGGGTGAGCAGACAGGAGTGGGCAGGTTGATGAGGTAAGCTCTGTCCATTTTACTACTGTTGGACTAGTTCAGCTTTTCTAATTCACTGGGGAAGGTTCTGCTTTGGAGCTCACTTGCTCACTGTCATCCCCAGGTGTTCCTGTCTTGTACCTTTTCCCTAGGGAAGCTCACAGCATGGCAGCTGCTTTTTTAATTTTTGGAACAACACTATGTGAAAAGCATTGTGAAAAATGCAGAGGTGAACACGATATGCTCCCTACCTTTCTGAAGCTTACAATCTTTAGGGGCATCAGACACTTTCAAGAGTAATGCTGATGTGAGGTTGCTTCCATGAGGCTAATGAGCGGTCATGGGCAGCTAAGCAACTGGGATCAAAGTGCACAGGGTGGGGGTCCTGCAGTGATGTCACAGAAGAAGGAGCATGTTGGCTCAGCCTTGCAGAATAAGAATGGGTTTAAAGAGGAGGGTAAAATTTCAGCAAAAGAGGATGTCATATTAGGAAAGTGCAGAAGAAAAGGCCCAAACATTCTAATGAGCGTGAAATAGGGAAAAAAAGAAATAATATAATGTTAACCTCGACATTTGGACTTCATTCCCTGAGCAGTGGACACCAGTGAACATTAGAGTCCTGCTGAATTTGAAATGGTAGGATGTGAAAATCGAAGTGGTCCAGGGAGTAACCATGGACTGGGGACTGTCCAGTAGAACATCTGGGATCTTTAATGTTCAGTGCACTCTACTAAAATACTATTCACACCCCTTCTGACTGGCTCTCCTCTAATGAACTTACACAAATGTTTAAGGGTTCTCCTTTTCCTGTCCGGACCGGCCAAGGCTCCCAAGTATTCACCTCTCTCCTGACTTCTACTCTCACATCTCACAAGCCTGAAAGACATCTGTGACTACTTGTGAAGATGAAGGGGATAAGGTCGCAACATAATATTTTCTAGCAAAGCAACTGAGAAGACATCAACCTGGTGCGTGAGCCAGAGGGAAAGAGGTCATTAGAGCTGGTTGTCATTTGTACATTCATCATTCTTCCATCAGAGTTTGTGATGAGGCAGCACCATGCCTGACAGTGGGATTACAAGACGAGTGAGACAGTTCCTCTCCTGGATAAACTCTGGAAGTAGATCTGCTACTGGGTGAAATAATGCATTGAAGAAGATCCAGAAGTCTGTGTCCCAGAGTAAGTCTAAATCCAGAAAGTCCCCACATGATTTTGATCTCTAGATCTTACAAAACACTTGTAGTAAAACATTCACTAATGAAAGGTGATTCTCACTGGTTAAAATTGGGCTGTGGCCTGGGATTCTGGCTTTTTAGGTGAGACTCTTCCATGGAACATCCAGCATTGCACAGACCCCAGTTTGAAATTTCATAGCTAGGACCATGCAGTAGGCAGTGGTTCCATCCAGGTGGATGTGAAATAGAATCAAAGGCAGCTTTTGCAAAACACTCATTTGTGCATGTTACTTCCTAGAAATAAAACCCAGAATTCTAGGTAGGTCTTGGGAATATATATTTCCATTTTTTCATACTCTTTTTAAAAACCACAGTCTGTGTCAGGTAGAAGCAAGGTGATTAGACTTACTGTTTCTTTAACTTCCATTTTTAAGTCAGTTTTCCCTGGATTGCACTATTACCCAATTTCCATCTTAGAATGCCAATTCTGAAATACCTCCGGTAAATAATAACTCTGTATCAAAGCCATAGGCATTTATGGAGAATATACGTGTGCAGAGCACTGTCTATCTAGGTTTTCATCTCATTGCAGGAAAAGCCCATGAGAAGGCACAACATACTTGGAACACAGAAGTGACTGACCTGGTATTTCCACTCGGAAGAGGGAAAGGATTTTAACTACAAATACAGGAATCCAGCAGATGGCATCAGAGAACACTATAAAAAAGAAACGGTTTGCCACAGCTGCTTCTTTTCCAATGTGATTCCTCACTTCTGCTGTCTTTGCAGCGGTGTTTTGAATGGAGCAGAACATAGTAATGTAAGAAAATATGATGATAAGAAAAGCCAGCAAATTTACCCCTGTTGGGAAAAAACACACCTCTGAACATCTTGGGAGTATAACTCTACAGTAGAATGAGTACTGGGGGACTTAATATGATGCCTTATTATCCTGGGCTTTCAAGAAACATCTTTTTGTGTATAAACAATGATATTTACCTAAAATTCCTAAAATTTTCTAGTTCAAAAGGAGATTTCAAGGACATAAAGCCTCTATGAAGAATTATGGACTTGTAATTCAGATCTGAGTAGATCATAAAGTAAACTCTAGCTTATTTAAAGTATACAAAAAATCTTCTTTTTTTGAGACAGGGTCTCTCTTTTTATGTAGTTCAGGCTGGCCCTGAGCTCAGCCTTAAACTCATAGCAGTCCTCCTGCCTCTGCCTCCCAAGTGCTGGGATTATAGGCGTGAGCCACACACATGACACAGTGGTGTGTGGTTCTGATCACTGGTGGGTGTGAGTTACCATGCCTGGCGCTGTTGTATGTGGTTACCAGGGACTGAACCCAGGCCCTTGTGCTTGCAAGGCAGACACCAGAACCTGAGCTAAATCCCTGGCTCTTGTTTTGGTTTTTAGCTCTTTGTGATTTCAAATTTTAAGGACTAAGTATAATCATACGCCTATCTCAAAAAATAAATTCAACTCCATTTCCTTATATGTATAAATAAAATAATTTTGAAATTTATTATTATTACTGTTGCCCCAGAAATACTTGTCTTCAGTAAAAGTAATATATAAAACAAAAATACACTTTTAAAAGAATTTTTCTATACTAATTTAATTGCTGTGACTTAGAACCTTTTGGACTCATTTTAGAAAAAGAAATAAGAAAGAAACTAAACATTCAACCATCCATCTGGGCTAAATATATTCATGAGATTTTAACTTGGTGTCTTACCACCTGTAAAATTGACTTCTTAATAATTTTATCTGCTTTATTCTGGCTGTAATGAAAATCTTGTAAGCTTATTTAATTCCTTATAATGAACATAAAATTTGCATATATTTTTACAGTTGTTTTAAAAATGTTAATCTGAACCTATGCTATCTATGAGACTGGAAAAGTCTGGATAAGACTTAAAGTTCAAGGTTATTTTCATCCAAAGCATTTCAGGTTCCATGAAATCTCAGTATAAACTAGACCATAGAATTTTATAAAAGTGGTTTGTCTTAGATCTCTTGTCAGAGAGTTTTTAGGCAAAAAAAATGAAACTCTGGTAGAAAATATCCCTGTGGCCCAAACTCTGGGAAGAGACTTAGAGAAAGAATGAAAAGTACATATTCTAAATCTACCATACTTGTGTATGGTGTTAAAAACAGGTGAAACTGTATTATCTTTATAACTTTTCTCTAAATCCAAACTATTTTAAAGAATTAAAATTATATATTCTTGTATTCTTCAAACAGAAAAAAAAAATCCTGAGACTGCTACATGCAAACAAGGGCTGTACTGATGATAGTGATGACAATGATAATACATGTGTGTGTTTGTGTTTCCATCTCTTTATCTGTATGGAATATGCACAGGGTGCTTAACCCTCTGAGAGAGGCCATCATACTGTAACTGCAATATTCATTCAGCCATGGCAGATGACTCCCTGGTTCATCTGGCCTTATGCTACCCTGGCTTTGGCTTCTGAATACACAATGTCTGTTCATAGGACACAGCTACCACCCCATCTGCCTTAACTCACCTTCACTCACCTATGTTTCCAATCCTCAGTTTGGATTTATTTCCATTGGGAACCCTTCCCTAGTTGTGTGTGTGTGTGTGTGTGTGTGTGTGTGTGTGTGTGTGTTTATGAAGAGCCCACATGCTAGAAGCCTGAAGAAATTAGTCATGAGGATATACAAGGAACACTTGCCCTGCCCTGTAGGATGACATTCCTGGGAAAGAATAGCTGCCAAGAAGAGCAATGTGCAGGCATATTTGCAAAATGGTGCAAATGAAGGGTTTAGTTTTCTGCAGAAGGAAGAGGAGGGGATGAAGATCTAGTAACAATGGTTGGAGACATGGCATGAGGAGTTGCAGGTAAGTCACTTAAATTTGACCTGAGAAGTAATAGGGAAACTATTGAAGGTCTCTGGGGAGGGTGGTAAACAGATAAATGAGGGAGGGAGAGACCTAGAGGCCAAAAGACCAGCATGGGCTAAGTCAGCACTGAGAGCAAAGGCAATAAGGTTCCAAACTATGGCATAAAGGAGGGTAGAGACCAGTAGGACTGGAGAGGTGTATTTTGATGAAAATGCTCAGATACAAAAGAAAGGACCAAAGAGTGAGGTGACTATGTGGATAAGAGCAAAGGAAGGGAAGCAGAAATGGAAATGATAATGTATCATATTTGTAGCAAGGGCACAGAAATGACCTTGACTTTAAGTAGTATTAATACATTTTAGATGACAGGAAAACATTTAACTTTATGGTACTAAATTTGTCATTCATTTGAAACTGAGAATACATAGTCTTCTTTTTAAAAATTAGAGTGAATTAAGAACACTGAATGGGAAACATTCTTATTAAGCATCTTTACAATGATGACTTAAGCAACGTAGTTAAATCTTCCTCGTATTTCCAGTCAGATAATCTAGTATTGAATTTCCAGAATTTTATTGTTATTTATTTGATTTACAACTAGGTTTAAAAAAAAAGAGCTCAGATCACTTGGTAGGGTTTCAGGACTAGCACTAAACTAGAAATTTTTCAGCCTATAATCATTATATAGAAATATGAAATCAAAAGAATGTAGGAAATTTTTTAAAAAAACAAATTATCAAGCCCTTGTTTTTGAAACTAAAGCCCTATAATAAAAAGTTAAATAGAACTTCCATAAATATGTAGCAGTAACTTTTTTCTACAAAGGACACCTATGGATTTTTAAAAACAGACAAAGCTACCCACTGCCAAAATTTGTGTTATTTCTTTCAAAATGGTGTCTATCTTGGAAATAAAAATTGTCATTTACCTAGGAAAATTCCAAGGGAATATACTTGGCTTCCAGTAGCTTCTGTATGGTCATGGTGGAGTGGGAAACATACTCCATTTTTCCCATAAAAGTTTCCAAAGTAATCCTTGCTCCAAAAGGGGATCACAGCGATCAAGAGTCCCGCTGTCCAGATGCAGATGAGGATGACCAACGTCTGCCGCTTCCCGGGCCGAATGTTACTGAAGGGGAACACGATGACCAGGAACTTTTCCAGAGTTAAGAAGGTCAGCAGAAGGACAGAGACTTCCGTGGACAGCATAGCCAAGAAGCCCAGGAGCTGGCACTGCGGGCTTTCCATCCACAGCAGGGCATATTTCTGATATTGCCCGCGGTATTTCATATCAAAAAAGCCCACGAAGAACAAGTAGATGCCCATGAGGCAGTCAGCACCTGTGAGGAATTGATGCAGCATGTGTTGACAGTGCCCAGCATCTCTTATTTTAGTTTTCTGACTAGGTCTAGGTCCATCCTATATTAAATAAACTAATGTGATCGCTTACCAAAAAGTCAGTGCACTTCAAAATCTGTGCTAGTCTAGAGTACTACATGATGTCTTTGTTTTAATAGTTTAATGTGGGGGCAGGGAGAAATTTTACTTGGGAAAGAGCCACTTTTTTCAACAGTAAACATAGACTACTTGCATAATTAATAAAGGCAATTCTTTACCGAGCTTGAGAAACTTGGGTGTTCCCTATATCCAAGCTAAAATCCCAAGGAGTAGTTCACTCTGAAATTATGCAATCTAAAATTTAGCTAACAAGAAGAGCGTGTTAAATTTTAAACATAAACTTGTGTACCATACATCATACTCATACAAAATGGCCTTTGTTGAGGGACTGTATATAATACATACCCCACATATTATATATATTTATATATGGCTATATGTCTAGCACACAGTTCAGAGAAAGCATCCTGTCTATGTATATAGGAAACATACTTACAACAAAGGAGTTTGATGGACATAGCGTGGTTTGTGTTTTCAGCTTTAATGAAAGATCGCATGCCAATGACAAAAAGATTTCCAAAGCAGGTAATGAAAGCTATAACCCAGACAAATATTCTGAGGATACTGTTAGCCAAGAGGTCCTCAAATGAAGAAATGCCGTCAGACAAAGGCATACATATTCGCACGTGAGGAGCATAAGAGCAGTATCGAAAGTTTTTGAAATAACTAAAGTCAAAGGGAAAAAAAGAGTCACTTGACAGTAGTGATACAGAAACCACAGCTGCAGCTCTTGCAGTGCTGCACCTGTGGTAGGTTAGCAATGCTGCCAGGTTTGCTTATCTAGTTTTGATTAGTAGTGACTATGCAACTAGACAGCTCTTCATGAAATAATATTCCTTTAGGCAGTGACCTTTGAACCAGGAGAAATCTGAGGGCCACGGATCTGCAGAAGGGGATGGCGAAGCAGAGCTGGGGAAGTGGAGGGGCTCTATCTTTCCCCTTGGTCACACTGCATTAGTCTCTCCTTGGGTGACACACAGAGTAGGTTGTCATTGCTGAAGTGATCTCCAGCCAACATCCAGGGCTTGCATCGGGCATGTAAGGGACTGCCTGTAGGTCACTACCAACATTCCTGATTCCTTCTTAGTTTTGTATGCTCAGTCTACTTAAAGTAGACTTTCCTCTCTGATATTGGCAGGTCCCTGAGACCAGGAAAACTCATTGGAGTTATAGCAAGTCTTAAACACAGATTTCTTGCCAGAGTTGGGAAAGATTTGTCTGTAGGCAATATATTGAAGGTATTTATGAGCCAGACGTGGTGAGTCTTGTATTGGAATTGGTGAGGCCCTGATTATGACCATCGCTCTCCCAAATCTGTGGTTTCAAATTTTCTTCCATAAACTCATTCTATTCTTATACTTCCTCTTTCAGTTCATTTATCTACTAAGCTTGACTTTGGTATAACATCAAGGCTCCTGTGACTGGGCCCCAGGCAACCCTGAGCTACTTTACCTCCTTCCACCCAGATATAACAGCTTTTCTTGAATCCTCCAGTAAGCCTTGCTTCTGCTTTCCACCCTGTAAGGGAGATCCTCCCCAGGACACTGGTAGGCCTGCTCCCTCCCTCTGCTCAGATCTGCTCAGATTTCACTTCACTCTGACTTCTATTTAAGCCATCCAAATCTTACTTCCATCCCTGTGTTGATTTTTATCTTCATGGCATGTAATAACTGTTTGTTTAGTCATTCCATTTCCATAGCTAAATAAAAGCCCTATAGGACAGACATCCTTTCTTTTGTTGGCCGTGGTGTTCTCAGCATCTGGAATCATGCCTGGCTCCTGCTAGAGACTCAACAAATATTTCTTTGATCAGCAGATGAACAACTGATAATTGAGTACTGGCTGCATCTGATAGAGACACAGGAGGCAATTCCTGCCCATGAGTAGTTTACAGTGTTGTTTTCTAACCTCTAAATCCTATTAGAAGGACTTGACATCTCACTTTATTTTTTCTTTTCCTTCCCTGGAGTCCCTAGCACACACTGCACTTGACCTCTTGGTTCTTTGTGGATTCCATTATGTCCACTGTTTTCGGAGAGAGAGATATCTGGGGTCTCCCACTGTGGCCAGTGCGTAGGTAAAATGAGTGGGGATGGTGAGGTGGAGGTATTTCATTAAGTAAAGAACAGAGAAAATAATATAAGAAGGTCACTTAATAGGAAACGAGTTAGGTGAATACATTTTCTGTTGTATGTTGGGTCCTTTCTGCCTGTGACTTAAGGTTCTAAATTTAAAACAGTAGTGTCTCCACCAAGTTCAAAAAGCTTGAACTTCTCTAGTCTAAAAGGACTTCACCTTCTGCCTGTAACAGTGATAGCTTCATGAAATATTTATCTAAGGATCCACAGAAAGAGAAACAAACAAAACCTTGTGGATATGCATCAAACACTTGTCTTTTACTCATCACACCTACTTCAAAGACATCAACAAAAATATTCTCCCAGAAAAGCACCTTCATACCAACACTTTCAGCCCCTTGCTGCACCCGACTTTTCATCTTACATCGAGTCCTCCCTATTTTTGTGGACAACAATGATTAATTTTTGAAATCAAGAACATAGATTACACAGTTGATAATGAAATGATGTCATAAACATATATTAACACAACTTACACAGTGCACTTTAACCAAATATATTAAAGTGACTTAACAAAAACTACTATAAAGATTAATTACCTCCATTTTGTAGTGCACTTAGTAACAGTAACAACACCTGGAATTTATATAGCACCTTTCTTCCTAAGGGCTCAAATCTTAGAGCAGCCGACTGCTCATTCATGTGAGGTGAATTAATGTTTCCAGGTCGCCTGAGTACCAGTTAGCCAGTGACTTCATCTTGTGTAATATGTGGCACTCTGGTACCCTGATCTCTGATTGGGCCTCAATTGGATAAACAGCGTGTTTCCAGAGAGAAGGGTCATTCATGTCGGCACATCATAATATTGAACTCTATTTGGACCAAAGGTGACAAAATTAAAAAGTTCTCAATAAAAAACTTTTGTTGCATAAAAATACAATTCAGTGATACATCAGACAGTTGACATGAGAACATTTGAAACATTGCACTGTACTTTTTTCTCTGTTATTTCATACATACATACATGTGAGAAAGATTCTTCATAGGCTGAAACATTTCTGTTTTTATATTTGGAATCTCTATCCTTTCCAAGTCTCTAGAAAATAAGCACAATATGTTTGATATTTTTAAAGCAATCTTTTGTAATAATTGCATTTCTCATCATGCCACAAAAACAATGTTTTAAAATTTTATGTAACTAATTCAAACTAGAATGAAAACTTTACAGTCAGAAAATTACTATTCCTACTTAAGGCTCCTATATGTTGGAGATGGTTTTGCTAATTCACATGCAGAAAACACATCCTCAAGACCACTTTCGTTCATTTCTTTGATTTAAAAATTCAAGACACAGGATGTAGCTCAGGGGCAGAGTGCTTACTTAGCATGTGTGAGAGTATGGGTTGATCCTCACAAAAGTATAAAAATAAAGAAGTGGCCCTGGTGTCTTACATGAATATGAAATTATCCTATAGCTTGATCAAAGAAACAAGGTGATGGAAATTAGAGGGTTTCATTCAGGAGCTGCTACTCCCATCCTGAGAGCATCACCAAAGTTTGCGTCTGGATTTAAATATAATTTCTGTTCTCAGTCTTTAGGGTGGAAAATCAGGGAGGTATAAGAGGAGATCCAGTTGGGGCAATCTATTTCTAGGATCACAGTAGGAAGCACGATTATTGCAATTTCTTCAGGCTTCGTAAGATTCCCTCCAAGGGCTTCAGTGATCATCTCTATATTCTCAAGTTATCTTAAAGCTTTTACAAATATGGATATCTGTAAGATCTTTTCAGGTTGCTGTGAATTGAGAGCTATTGTGTTCTTGGGAAACGCACAGAAAGAAGACAATCTAAAACAAAAGAAACCGTTAGTTTTTCTTATTTCTCTTTAAATATTTTTGCTTTTTACTCAGTTTCTTTCTGGCTGATTTGAAGAAATATGTGTCAATATTTTTGTGTATTTCCCTTGACCAGGCTTGGTCCTTCCTAAGAAATCCCCTTGGTATCTGCATCCAGAAATAAACTTGAGGAGGCTCTCATACAACTTGCCATAATACAGCCCCTCAAGGAAAGAACTGAGTCTGTTTCTTCAGAGATCTTTACACGTTCTTTCTTTCTCAAGATTTCTCTTTCATTTGTCACAGTTTTAGTTTTACGTGGATTGTGTGATTAGATGATCAATATCTTCTAGTATCCTAAAGAGCAGAAGCCTCTTTGTCCTAAATGAGAAAGTATAATGCATAAGCTTGTGATGAATAAATGCTTACAAAATTAATGTAAAAGTGAATTTTAGAAAAAAAGAAATGAGAAAATTTAAAAAAAAGAATGAAGAAAGAAAGGCATGGAGTAAATTGTCATTACTTTGGCTTTTGGAAATGTAGTATCTAGACTATGAGGAAAGTATCAAGTTCCCTATGTCCTGAGGGCTATTCTTGTATTTAAAAATGATTTATTTATGGATTTTGGAACTTTTTGCTTCTTGAGAGCAGAAACAAAGTCTTTTTCAATGAGTAGATGCAGTAGTTCTCTTTAGAAAGAGAACTTAATCTTGCATTAATGTGCAATACTTCCAGAAAACAAAACACTTAGGACAAATACAAAATACTTAACAAAAAGTGATGATAAAGATTGGTATTTGAAATTAAATGATAAAATGCTTAGACCAAAATCAAGCAGTATAGCATCTCTGTATAAAGCACACCAACTTTAGCCAATCAATGGCCACTTGGAGAAAGCAGCCATGGAACTGAAAGAGCAAGTGGCAGAGTTCTTGACACAATTGAAACTCAAGATGATTCAAGTATTAAAACACTATTAACACTAATTGTCTGAATATTCACATTTGTTGGATTAAAAAAATACTGAAAAGTGAAAATCATACACTTTTGACTGATACCAGAAGTATCCCATAGGACAGGGGAAACAGTAAAAAACACAAGTCTTATTTAATTTATTTTAACAAGCTGAGGCAAAATTATCACAATTTAATACATGGTGAAAAGTATAGGATGAGATTTTTCCACATGTATGCAGTTTATGGAAGGGAAATATATGTCATTTCAAACATAGAAATGGTCTCTACACAATTTAAAATTAATAACAAAGCTTTATTTGCATTAAGTACATGACTGACAGTAACAATGGTACTCACGATCCTCTGAGGAGGCACACCCACTGTGGGAAATACTCCTTTAAAATTAAATGTGTCTCTAAGTAAAAACAACCACTGCAACTATAACTGATGAACTTATAATACTTTACTTACAGAGACTGAAGTTGTTTAAGACTTCCAAACTGGTTCTTGTGAAGATACAAAAGAGGATTGGAAGACAGGTTCCTTTTTTGCCATTAAAGGAGGAGGAAAAGAAACATGGATGTTACCATTCAGAAACCCTAAAGTATTGTCATTGAAATTTCATGATGACGACATGAACTTACAGCTTCTGTAGAAGTCTTAGGTCTTCAAAAAGTTGGGCTGGTAGTTCCTTTATCATATTGCTGGACAGATCCCTGTTGATGACAGTAAAAACCCAAAACAATTACAATGGAAATAATGACGTGATCATTACTCCTCACAGTTATCATCATCTCCTTTGATGTAATAGAAAGTATGAATCCAAAATCACCAACCTGATCACTTGTTATACAACAAGGCCATGTGCGTCAGCCAAGCGGATGTTTTCCATGACAGACACTCATCCAGTACCCGCCTGGAATTTCCTCATCCCCTCTGTAGCACAATAGCTTTAATATCTGCCCCTATTAATTATGTTTCTCTGCTTTAGGTATTTTTTGTACATTTCTATCATTCATGCTTCTGTTATTCATATTTGTTTCCTATATGTGATCTCTTGTTTACCTAACTGATGTTTCTGTGCTCAAGTCTTCAATTTTGCATAAGGTAGTGTTGGTCACTCAGTATCTGCCTAGACAGTCTTAAATGGATAAGACTAGACATTTTTGATACATTCTTATATAGGACTATGTTTTGTATATAAAATTAAGAGTGTAGGATGAAATATAATAGGATTATTTTCTGGAAGGAATCATAAGGAAATGACCCTATAATCTGCAGAAAGGGGATCTATTTGGATTAGAAGAAATCAATAATTCTTAAGACTCCAAAATATCTTTTTGAGCCAGGGATATAAGATATAAGCAGATGTACAATCATCTAATTAAGAGTGAACAGAAAAACTGAACTATGTTTGATACCCTGGAATTGCTGACAGAAATATGAACCTTACAAATTTCTGAGACTTGGAGCTTTCCCAAAAGACACATTTATTATGAATAATGACCAGTGCTATGGTTTGGATATCATTTGTTCCTCAAAAGTTCATGTGTTAGGGGTGTGGTTTTCATAGGTTAGGAATGCTGTCCTCAGAGGAGAGTGAAGGACTTCTGCTGGGACTCCAGTTAGTTCTTACAAGAAGGAGTTGCTATGTAAAAGCAAATCTGACACCTAAACTCCTGGCTTCTTGACCTTGGACTTTGAATATCCAAAAACACAAGCTAAATAAAGCTCTTTTTTTCATAAAGTATCCAGTCTAACGTATTTTGTTATAGTGATAGAAAGTACAACCATTGCATCCAGATTATAAAACAAAGTATGAAAAAAAATACTGTTACAAAAGGACACAAACAAACAGCCACAATAATAACAACAGCAGCAAAAAACCGGAAAGAGAAGGCCTTGATCATGGCCTGAGAAATCAGAAAGTGTTTGAACGGGACTTGGTGATTTTAGGTACCATAAAAGAAAAGCAGATTTTCAAGTGAGGGCTAAGTGTGATCAGAAAAACAAGTTGAAAGAAATTGAATGACATCTTCAGGGGTCAGTAAACAATCAAACAGGGACAGAGAAGAAAAGATATAGGGGAAATGTATGGGAAGAGAAACTGGAAAGGTTCATGAAGATAAGATGGGAAGGCCATGGACACACTCAGAGGTGGTGTTCCTGAGGTACAGCTCAGGCATCCGAGTGAATAACGACGCTCACTGAAGGCCTACATTCTGGTGCCCGGCCCAGAACTACAGCAGCATCAAAGTCTCAAGGAAGAAGCCGCTAACATGCATTCAAAACAATGTCCCCTGCACATTATCATTTGAAAACCACATCAAGGACTTTGCAGGCAACAAAGAGTAAGCGAATCAAGGAGGACAAGGCCATATGCTCTGCATTAAGGATGATAACTGTATCAGAAGCGTGAAAAAAGGGTGAACAAGGGAGAGAGTCAGAGTGGGAGATCTGGCACGAAGCTTCCCTATAGACCACGTAAAAGCTGATGAAGGCATGGCAGGAAACTAGCAGGGCTTGGTATCTGAAAGAACCCCAGATATGAAGAGTGAGGCACAGGGAAAGCAAGCCGTCTTTAAGGCTGGCTTCTATGAAGGACCTGGCTGCCACTAGAATGGAAGGTTCAGGGAAAGAAGCCGGCAGTGGGTTAAAATGCACGGTGCATTTAGTCTTCAGCAGATAGCTTCAGAAGTGCCATCATGACATCTAAGCATCATGCAAGTCTTGCTAGTTGGGAATCTGGTTCTGATGCTCCAGATGGGAGCAGCATACCTGGGTCATGGTTCAGGGAAAGGCCACAGGTGTGCACGGTCAGAGAGAGCAGGACAAGAGGCCAAGAGGCTGATGAATGAGAAATTGTCCTTCAAAGTGTCCCACAGAGAAACTGAAGTGTCTTTTCTCAGGGAAAAGATGTCAGGGGTCTTGGGTGCTTGTACTTAGTTTTCCTTAGGATGAGTCCACTGTCTCTATGGCACAATAAAGTCACCTGACACTTGTCAACCCAAGATGTATAAAAGCCTTGTTGAGGGAAAGTCTGTCAACTACTGAATTTCTTGCAGCTCTTTGAGGGTTCATGGATTGGAATGGATTCTGGGTGACTTTAAGAAGAGCAGCTAGTGTCTCTTTAGCAGGATTGCAACCTTTAGTTTGGGGTCGATCCTGCCTTCACATAGGATGAGAATTAGGAAAATTTTCAAAATGTGAACTCCAGATCACTACTCCATTAAGTTTGTCTATCAAACAGGCCTTGGGCTGCTCCCCTCCCCCATCCTGAAACCCTTCACCAGAGCTTGCTGAGGAACTCCCAGGAAGTTTCTTCTGAATGAGCAGCCTTTGATTTTTTTGTCTTAAAGTGACAATATTTTAGTTTGAATACAGAACTTTGCATATATTGGGCACTTAATAAATATTGGGAGATTTAGCTTCTAACATGTATTATTTAGATTGAATTATTATATTTGTTCAGGAATTATTTTAAGAGATGATTTAGTTATCTTCCTTAGTCATTTCTGGATATACAAAACAAGGTATAAAGAATGAGAGGGAAAGATTGCTTAAAACATTAATTTTCATTTGAAGGCTTCCATCAGGAGGGTGAATTCTCTATCTAAATGCCACAATTTGAAATGCAATAGTGTTAATTTTAACTTCCAGAGATACACAACTGTGGGAGAGATGAATTAATTAAAGCAAATGCTTTAAAAAAGGCGTAGACCTATAAAACATGTCTCTGATCAGCAAATATTACCTCAGTGCTCTGGGTATTTTTCAGTGAGTCTAATTCTTGTTTGAAGCATATGTATTTGCTTTCCCTGCTACAGAAGTCATAATTTCTCCACAAGTCATCAGAATTTCATTTCTTTGCTCCATTTTAATTAGTTAATGTCATTTCAGTCACTCAGGAAACATATATTGAACATTAACTATATTTCAGGTTTAAAAGATAAAGGCTCTCTAATATGAAATAGTCTATATTTAAGAAGCTGTACCACATTTATTTACTCCCAAACACACATACACACATTGGAAATCAATCAAAGAAAATAGGTAAGGACATAAAATAGTGTAGGACAACTCCCTTTGAAGCCCATTGTCTGATTTGAATTTGCTTTTGACTTTGGGATAATGTTGGCTTGTTTAGTTGATGTATAATATCCAATAGTCTACAAGCTTTTAATTGCTGCTAGTGGAAGAGCGCTCTCACTGGTCATTTAAGTTTATAATCTTGGAATATTCTTCCTAGTAGATGATACTACTTACAGTTCTCCTAAATTTTTTAATGAAGAAAATGTCTTCTCTGGAACAAAACCAATTTGATTTCTAGGCAGAAACCTGTAAGACATGGTGAGAGTCAGCACTGTGGGTCTGTGTCTGCTGTCGCCATCAGTTCTCCCTGGGAGAGGTTAATGACTAGGCCTCATAAGTCAGCCTCCTGGAGGTCTCCAAACGGGTTGCTTCCGGTGTGGTAGCCTTGGCAAGAGCTTCTCACTGAGGACGCTTGGATGTCTATGGGAATCTGAGGCGCTGAGTGTGGTCTCTCAGTCTGCACTTGCTTAGATTCTGTTATCTTAGGAAGTGTATCTTTCCCACTGTTCTGTTGCAATCTTTTTTTTTTTTCAACAACCCATTCTATCAACAAACATTACTAAGTGTTTACTGTCTATGGAGAACTATAATTAAAACAAACACAAAATATGTGTGCCTTTTGGCTTCCGAACCAATCTATCTGCCTTCCTGTCCATAAAAGAAGTATAATCAGCAACCAGAATTCCTAATTTGGATTTCTGGCCAACCAGAAAATATTAGCTCTTTAGCTCTTTTTCCCTTTTTTTTTTTTTTTTTTGTTTTTGTTTTTGTGTTTTTGTTTTTAGGGAAAAAGCATCAGGTAGCAAGAGTCATTGGCAGTGCCAACTAATGATTCTACAGCTTATTATTTTCATAAACGTGATCACCTTTCACTGGGACCACGGGCTGAGGAGACAGGAACTCTCAGGCAGCCCATTTAGTTGAAGGTGGCCCAGAAATGATGACAAAGAGCCAGCTGGAGACCCAGATCAAAAACCAACTTAACAGAGGGCCCATTTTCACCCTCAGAACCACTAAATCAGTGCACGCCCTTCCCAGGTATTGCACTTTCAGACAAAGGCTGTAAATAAAATACTACTTTAAAACTATCAGTGTTTTCTTTGAACTCTCAAGTCTACAGGGTTTCCTTTCATTTACTGAAGTCCTTTGTGTACTTACAGCACTGTGAGTGACTTGCACGATAGAAAGGTGGAATTTGTAAGATACTTTATTCGATTGGCTTCTAGATCCCTGAAAGTTATGAAAGGAAAAGGTTTTTAATATTTTTTCCCAAATCACATGCCTGCAAATATCTTTTGTTGACACAATAGTCCTGAACTTTATTTTTACTACATTCCAATTTTTACTGTGCTTTCCTTCCAATAATTATAGGGTTAGTATGATTATGTTTCTATTCTCTGTTTAATTAACATTAGAGCTCATAAAATCAAAGCAAAGGCAGCCTAAACTTGCTAAGTATCTTTCTGTGCTGGACACCATGCTATTTACTTACGCAATTGCTCATCCATCATCTACCACCATCTCTTGGGCTTTTCCAGCACCACGTGCTGTTCTACGTGCCTCTAGTCACTTTCCTACAGGATTGGTATTTAGTACCTACATAAATCTGAAGAGAAGAAGGCTTGTGGGGGTTCATTTTCCTGGTCCCATGGCTACTGAGAGATAGAAACATCCTTCCAAATCAGATTTACCTGAATCTAGAGCAGTGACTGTGTCTATGGCATTCAGGATCATGATAGCTTCACATTTCTCCCAACATTAAGTGGATATTTTGGTCTCTGTTTTCCTGAAGGAAAAACTTGGGCCAAAGTCATTGTGTATAAGTCCAGATACAAATCCTGACTATGTGACGCCAGAACATCCACTTTGCCTCAATAGCATGAATGCCTGGTATGGTGCTGCTTGGAGTGTAAAGGGGAAGCATCCCCAGCACTGGCTGGAAGGCTGCTAGAAATGCTGAGACTCAATTCTGCCCTAGACCTATCAAGAACTCCAGGACCAAGGTCCAGCCATCTAAGGGTCAGCAAATCCTCCTGCTGATGGGGGCGATGCTAACATCTGAAATGCACAGGTAGGAAGACTTCATTCTGCCTGCTCATTATGCCCCTGGAGCCCTTTGATGTCCAGGAGTGTTGGGGCTTGACAAAAAAATCAACGTTTCTGCCGATTCTCTAAACTTCTCTTTAGAGTCAGTTTTCCTCAAAATATACCGATAGCTATTTTTGAACTTTAAACCTGGTCTCTCTAAAATCCTCTTGTTACATTCCTCCTTAATCCTATTTTAATAAATCTCTTTAGAGATTCTTACAGGAAGTGGTATGTATTTCTTACTCTTATGTCGTAATTAAACATAAGAAACATTACAGTCTCTTGAAAGTCAAAATATTGCTGAAAAGCATGGGAAGAGTGTTTTACATGTTCTCCTATGTTACAACACTTCAGCCTCATGAGAACAATTATCCTACTTGGTAGAAAGGGGGAAAAGCCAGGCCCAGCCAGGTTTTCTCTTGTCTTTATCTTGGGGCAGTTTGACCTCTTGCCTTTCTGTATAGTGGGTGTAAGGGTCCTTCTTAGCTGTGATCAGGCCATCTTGCTCACTCTGTTTTTTTACTGAGCATCTGTTTTTTTCCTTAAAGTTTGTGGGAGCTTACAGTGAAAATGAGCAACCCAGGACCCCTGCACTCTCACGCTGCTTCCTGATCTCCCTGGTTCTCTTGTTGATAGCCAGTTTGCAAGAAGGAGAGTAGCCAGGGCCTCTGCTGTTTTCTTGCTCCTTCTGGTTCATTTACCACTATGTAAATAAACTGGCTTAGTTTCTATGTTTTTTTCACTTCTTCCTAATGATTTTATTCTGATGGTTTTCAGTTCAGTATTGTTATTTTAAATAATGGCATACATTTTAAAAGGTTTTTGAAAATAGATACAGATAAGGTATGATAAAAATGCAGTGAGTTTTAAAATAAAACAATTATCAGTGTGAACAACACATTATTACTAACTTCCCTCAGAATACTCTCCCTCGCTTCAGACATACTTATCCCACTCTTCCTGCCAGGTTCTGAGCGGTTTGGGAGCTTTCTTTTGTGTTATTAGCTGTAATGTTGTAATGTTGTGGCAACCTTGATATTCTGAATAGGTTCAAAACATTTACCTGTTATGATTGTTTTGACTTTGGAGAAGAACTAGAAATTGCACAGTACTAGATTTGGTGGATAAGGACACATAATAATGTTTTTACGAGCTCAATTTTCTGTTGGATAGCCCTTGGCAACCACATTCACCATATTTTTATCATAGTTTACAGACATTCAAAAAAGAGGACTTCCAGCTGTGCTTCTGAGTGGCAAGAAAGATGTGATATATATATTCAAAATGCAGAGAAATGGCTTGAGAAAGATTAACAGCAATGTGTCTTTTATTATAATGCATTGTAAAATTTAAACATTCACTGTATATTTTGGTCACACCTCACATGTGGCAGAGGAGGGTGGTCAAGCCAGGATACAACTTAAGTGTTTTAAATAAGTAGCTGTTAAAAACTAACAAGGGATAGAATTGGTTTAGCATATTCATCTATCAAAATTTATTAAATGCCTTCTATGTGATAGTCATTGCCCAAATGCTAGGGTACACAAATCATATAATTGGTTTCTGTAATCAAAGAACTTATAGATGGCTTGAGAATGGAATGGACAAATAAACCAGTCCCAGGTATCCTGAGATTGTAGAAGGTGTAGAAAATGGTGGCATGGTAATTTTGGAGGAGGCTCAGTGGAAACACAGAGGCAGCCACTGGAACTGGCTGATGTTGGGAATGGCTTCCTGGAGGAAAGTTTTAGTTGATTTTGGAAGGAAATGCTGGAGTTAGCCCAGTGAAGAAGGGAACAAGACTTTTCAAGTTCAGAGATCAGTATGTACTGAGGAGATTGTTTGCGGGAGAGTATTCTGGTACATGTGGGAAAAGAGACACAAGGGGGATGGGCCGCAAGAGAGGTTTCTGTGGTGACCAATAGAAAATGAGAGGCCTTGGGTGCTCGGTGGGAAGGTGAAACATTACCCTCTCTCCTTCGGGCCCCCTCAAAGGACTTTTAAATATAAGTAGGTTTGGGGTTTGAAAAGGAATCAAAGATGGAATTTCAAGGTAACTGTGAATGAACTTCATGGCTAGTTTTCTTAAGCTATGCAATAAACAAGATAGGTCCTAAATGAGTACTCACATCCAGTTGAGTTGAGGCATTTGGGCACACATCTGCTGGGGGAGGGCCTCTAAGTAATTATTAACAATAGACCTTTACAAAAGAAAATATTAATTAGAAAGAAAATAATATGCCACTTTAAGAATACTATTTTTACTATATTTTAGTATAGAAGCTTGCATGTTAAAAGTAATATGAAAGGGTGAAGTATACATAGATACATAATTATACCTTCAAAATAATATTTAAATATGTCTAAGGTAAGAACTAGGGAGTAGATATTGTCAAAGAAATTATAAATGCATAATATGATATATATTCTAGGAATAAACACTGGGCAGTTTAACTTTATGAGATAAAACAAAAGTACGTATCAAGTAATGATTTTGAAGTTCATGATAATTTTTCTTGTATACTTCAAGTTTGCAATTATTTCCAGTGCCATACATCTCAAGTTCTTCTTATTGAAAACATTAATCATTTATAACATTAAGGACCATATCGGAAACTACATTAAATCTAAAAAGTGACAGAAGGGGGAATTTGGGAAAAGAAAACAACTCATGAGCACGCTAAGCTGCACGATTAATTTATGATATTGTAGTCCCTTTTGGCAAATGGAAAAATAATGATGCTGTAAATATATGTAAAGGAACATAATAATCTCCTGCTGATAAATCACTCGAGTATATTAATAAACAGCAAAACTGTAATTACGAGAACAGCTCTGTTGGTAGGACCAAGATTTTGGAATTTTCAGTGACTGTTGCTGGGCAAAAACAGTTTCTTCTGTAAAAAATGGAGTCAGAGCTGACTCCTGGGAGCTTCTGATAGATTTAAACATACTTAAAATATCCAAAGGAATAGAATACAGAATGAATTTTGATGAACCACTGGCTTAGGACTTTAGTAAATTACAGGGGTTAAAAAATCAACTTAAAGGCTTAAAACACACATTATCTGGCCAGCTGTATGTACCCTTTGAGCTATGTGCAGGAAGGGACAATAGTAACCATTGCTGGAAATACAGGAAAGGTTTTGGAGGTGGAACAGTAATAAAGGTTGTAGTGGGTTTGATACATTCTTGAAGATTTTCATGTATGCTAGTGTTAGATGTCACTGCAATTTGTAGACAGATGTATTGAAAGGGAGATGGATACTTACAGGAAAAACAAAGAATTTAATCCAGTAAACAATTGCTGTGAAATCCTGGTTATTGGATTGTCATCTAGAATTCTGACAAAACACATCAAAAACATTTCCAGTGTTAAAGATGTTTTTGAAATAACACCAGGAAAATGAAAGGCCCAAGCCTATCCTGTCTCCTGTAACACCTGGCTAGGTCTTTCATGGCTTTCCTTATTTGACCAGGTATCTCCTCCTTGAAAGCTTTTCCTTCACCCTGTGGTCAGATCATTGCTTTTCTCCAAAGTTCTGCAACCTACATCAAAGCAGTTCCTGATTGGTTGGTGGTGAAGGAGAAGGAGGAGAAGGAGGAAGAGGAAAAAGAAAATTAAGATTACTTCCCCATCTGATCACATCCCACTAGACTTGAATATCTTAAGTGAATCTTTCATCTTGGAATGCTTTGGACTAGCTAAGCTGCACTTAGTTACTGAATATGGGCTCCATAAATGCTTTGATCTACTGATTGTCAAACTTGAAGAATGAGCACAAATGAAACTCTCAGAAAATAATAAAAAGTTCATTGGCCTCAAGATGTGTAAGTGATACATTCAATGAGGTTTGTACAAATGAATGAATGGATGTGAAACTATTCATAAAGAGCTATGGAAATGAAAGAAGAAACATATTTGTATATTCAAATCTCCATTTTCAACTATTGAGATCATTTTGTAAATGAAATTCAATTATAGGAAAATAAGTCACCTTTGAAGCCTTATTCCCTGCTACTCTCATAGGTCTGTGAGATAGGACTGGGAGAAGGTGGGTCATGGTGAATACCTGCCGTATGCCAGGAACTCTGGGTGTGCAACTTTGGGCTATGTGATTTAATTTCCATATTATCCCTCTTCTAAGGAGTTATGAATAAAATTTACAGGTTAAAAAAAGAGGAGTAGGGGGATTAGGAAATTTGTCTAGAGGATTACTCATTGGGTCAGGTACACATAGGGTCTACCAGATACCAAGGCCCTAGCTTTCCTCACTAGCCCAGGCTAAGCTGGAGACAATGAGTGCATGGATTGGGTCTTGATATTCCCCTCAAAGCCCATGTGGTCACAGGCTTGATGTACAATGTGTGAAGCTGGAATTCATTCGTGATGCATGCTAGGCTCAGGGGCACTAGGAGTAAGGATGTGAGTGTGGCCCATCCTGAAGAAGATAAAAGGGGGCAAGAGATGTTGTTAAGTCTCTCTTGCTACCTTTGCTGCCTTGTGCACACCTGTTTGCTATCACTGCCTTGGAGCCAGCTGACTATGAACTGAAAGCCCAATAGACCCCTTTCTGAACTGTAAGCCCAATAAACCCTTTTCCTTTTAACTTTGGGTGTGGGATATTTGCCTCAGCAAGGAGAGAATAGTAACTAACAATGAGCAAACTGAGTAGCCTTTTACTACCTTTTGGTTTTTTAACAGAAGCACAGACAGACAATCAGTACTCCTGTGGATGGAGCTGGTGGGTTGCCCATCCCGGAAAGAGATGAAATGCCACAAGTTACTGTATTTTCAGACTTTTCTCTGGATTCTCTAGGAATATTCTTCAGCCTCAACTGAATAAAGGATTATATGGTCAAAATACCCATCATGCCTTTGAAGTTGAGGGATTCTGATCTTGCCAAACCCTGAGCAAATGGCCATTTGCCCTGTATCCCAATACTGGCTGCAGAAGGCCCCCGGGGTGAGCATGAGCAGCCCCCTTTTCACACACCCACCATTTGATATGCCACTGTCTGAGTTGCTTGGGTACAGTGCTTCAGATCCTGTGAAAACCAGCAAAGTTACATCCCAAAATAAAACCCACCTGAGCATTAAGACTGACTGACTGTAGAGAGAGGAATACCAGTATACTTACAGCCAAGTTAGCTGATGTAAGTCCTTGAATACTCCCGGTCTGAGAGCTGTGATGCTGTTGTGGTTGAGATATCTACAAATAGTTCAGGTGAGTTAATTAGATAAACTCAATACTCCATTTTCATCATATACAATTAGACTACAGACCACTGATGTTGATCAGGAAGTACAGGATCTGCTTCTGATAGCACTTGGCTGGTTGTGCAGAGGGGGAAACATCAAGGGCTGATGAGAACTCACCATTAACCACATGCGTAGTGTATGTAAAAGCAGAGGCCAGGGAAGGAAAGTGACCAAAGGCAACATTTTGGGATATTACATCATTACATTATTGCCTTAATTATTAAGGCAATTTTGACTTTTGTCCTTTTCTGGTCACATCCTTAACCAGTCTAGTATTTTTATTTTATTTTATTTATTTTTATTTTTTGAGACAAGGTCTCACTTTTGTAGTTCAGGATGGCCCTGTGTTCAGCCTCAAACTCACAGCAATCGTCCTGCCTCTGCCTGTCAAGTGCTGGGATTACAGATGTGAGCCACCATGCCTGGCACTGTGGTATATGGTACTGATTGCTGGTGGGTGTGAGTCTCCACAACTGGCATTGTTGTACGTGGTTACCAGGGATCGAACCCCAGCCCTTGAGCTTCAAGGCAGGCACCAGAAGAACTGAACTAAATCCCCAGTCCAACAATCTAGTATTTTTAAAGGTAAAAGTAAGTTAGAAAAGTGCGAAAAAATTCTAAAATATTGTAGAAGTTGCCCAAGACAGAGAAGATGATGTGAAGGAAAGCCTTCATATGGCTTCTGGTATAAGTCAGAATCTTTGACTAATTAATTTTTTTGTCATAACAATTAATAGAAGTATTTTGAGATATTCCATCCTTCTCCTTTCTCTATAGTCAAGTCAAAGTTTCTTGAAATCTTTAGACATTGCTTAAATGTATACCCATAATGTAACCATAGAGAAGTTACTCACAATATTTGTAGATTGTATAGTCCAAAAAATGCTTTCCTGGATATGTGTCTAATGCAATTATGCTGAAGAAATCTGAAAATATAAGACAGAAAAGTCAAGTGACTGTGGTTTATGGACTTTGTTAGGTTACGGACTGTGGCTTCCACTTTCTCCACTTGGAGACAATTAGCTCTAAACGTACAAAGTCCTAGTCACATATGTGGAGGGTAGAGGTGATATCAGTGAGAGATGTCCATGAAGCTAGCCAGGGGGTCCCTCTCCAATAGCACATGTGGAGTTAGATTCAGTCATCTCTGCTGTGTAGCACTGCTCTCTGCTGCGATGTGTTCAGGGCGGATCTAGACTTAGGTCTGCAAGCTGGAACTATGCAGCCCTTGTGTTCTGACCAAGAGTTGCAGGTTGGGGATAGACCACCCTATCCCTGCTGAGCCTTCTCATTCTTTTAGCGCAGAGTTAGCCTTTTCTTTCCTTGTTTCTCTCCATTCTATTGCTATCAACAAAGCAGGTGGAAGTTTATTCTCTCCTGTTTCAAGATGTCAACTAAGAAGCACAAAGTAAATCGGTAAAGTACTCCAGTCAGGGTGGACCTGGGTCGAGTGTATCCTTTGGCTTGCAGGATCCTGATCCACTTTGCCCCTGGAGCAACTTAGCCCAAAATGGATTGAATAATAGCACATACCATAATTTCCATTTCCTGCACTCATTATACAATTGGAGGTTATTCCTGAATTTATATTTCCCGAAAGCTTTCAGGAGCAGGAAATGGTGACACTAACCACAGAACTAATTGCTACATAGTCTTTTAAATGACTTACATTTGTCTTACTTTGAATTAAATTGATTCCCCAAACATTACACAATACCTTTTTAATTGTTATGGTCGTTCACAGTGAAACTCTTGGTAGAACACATGCTTGTTTGGCACCCAGCTGTGTTTAAAATTTTGTTATACTACAATTATTCCCTAACAGAGCTTTCCGGTTTGTGCCTTTGGGTCATGAATGTATCAGAGAAGTGCACAGATACTGATGTAGGCCTTGAGATACCTACCTAAAGCCAAGACTGGTTTTCAGTTATCAATGAACGCAATCTTTCAGCCCAGCTGCTACCCCAAAATTGCCAGCTTCCTTGTGCACCACCATGTAGAAAGGGCTGATACTACAGAACATGTGCACATTACATCCATAGTAATACACATACCATCACTTTTTATCCTGCAAGATAAACTTGAGACCCATTGTGACCTCACTACCTCTGGAACCCACTTCGGGGGAGTTGCTTCACAGTGCAGCATAAATTCTGCTTTTGGTTTAAGGTGATGCTATGAACAGAATGGACATATACACAGATCAATATCTGTTTTAGCATTTTTGGGGCACTTTGGAGCGGTGTAATAAAAGTTAATATGGTGAATTAGGTCCCGGCAGCAAGTGAAAACTGAAAAAGAATATTCCAATAAAGGTATATGAAAGTTTCTCTTAAATTTAAAATTTACTACTGAACTAATGCTATTTACACTTTATTTAAGATGATTAATTCAGAAGCGCAATGCATATTTTATCTACATCTTGAAGCTAGGGGTGCAGTTACAAATTTGACCTTGTACCTTTGTCTTAGAAGCCAAAGGTAAGAGAGTGAAAACAATGATCTGAATGATTCACCTGATGTGTAAAAATTATCTCCATTCACTAACATCACTCAAGACTCAGGCTCTTTAAATGATAGAGAACTTTCTGTCTTCTAGTTAGCCACTGGCTGCTTTGGAAAAAGACCTAGAGCCTCAAGTCTCAGGTCTCATGTGTGGGCTACCAAACTTAAACTCTGACATCAGAATCTGTTTTCTTCTTTGCAAAATACGAGCTCAGAGGAGTGAAGGAAATTTGGAAACAAGAGAAACTGGCAAGTAGTGCTGTCTTTATTTAGAGTTGAGATATGAGCACATTTAATATACTTTTCACTTTTTTTTTTTTAAAGAACAACTTATTGGTTCATGAATTCGTACTGTTTCAGCTATCAGGACTTTTCAAGCAGAAACATCAGAAACTTATGTGCCTGAAACTAAGGCAAATAAAGGTTTAAACAACAAGTATGTTTGCGGGATACTTAAAAAGTGATGTTTTATATTTAAGAGCCAGACAGATGCTTTGAGTTATATTTTGTTGCCAACGATTGCATTTAACGAGACCAGTGTAAGAAGGAATTGTTAATTTATATAAGGGTTCGTGTTATGATGAAGAGGAGAACTGCTGTTGGTTTCCATGGTAGAAGCGGTAAGGTGTTATAGTGAGTCCCATAAATTGTATTTTATTTATCTGAAAGGTCATCTGAAACTGTTTTTTCTTTTTAGAAAGTCCTGACATTTTAAAAGATTATTCAAATAAGGAAGCAGATCAATTGTAAAAGCATCTAGATCAGTGAAGCAACTTTTACTCATCTTGTAATTAAAATTTAATTTTGATCTAGGAATTAATTTTTCCCAATGACTGAATGACCTCCAGTTCACTGTGAACATTTAGAGCACTTAAGCCTAGAGACTCACTTGACACTGAATTCTGTGATCTCTCAGGAGAAATCCCAATACAATTTAAAAATGCAGATGGACTTTAGTAGCTCCACGTGGCCTAAAATACAAAGATTTTTAATAGATCTTTCTCTGCTCAAACTGAAAGAAATTAAGTTTCCATTGCTGGTATTTAAAGTCTCTGCTGGTCTGATTCAACAACCTCAGCAGCCTCCCTCTAGCATCTCCTGTGAGAAATCTTTTGTTTGAGGAAAATACATACTGCTCACTCTCTCCCCAGTGTTCATGGAGTGTCTGCTTCTTTGCTCTCCCCAGTAAGGAAGAATAGATACTGCATGTTGAATCTACTAAGCTTCCTTTGACCGATGCTCACTGATCCTCACTGGGTGCATACTATGTGTGCTGCAAGCAGGGGTAAGTACATGGTACTAGGACAGAACCAAGAAGACATCTAACTCAGAAAGTGGGTGTTGTGGCCCTGGCCAAAGAACAGCTCCTTCGGACTTCAAGAGTGAAAGGGAAATGTTACAGTGTGATCTGAAATGTCCCCCTAAATGCTTACGTACTGAAGGACTGATCCCTAGTGAACAGGTGTGCAGAGGTTTGGGCTTGGAAGGTTACTGGATCCTGGGGCTTTAAACTCATCAATGGATTTACCTACTGATCGGCTCCTAATTTAAGGAGTTATGGGAAGGAGTGGAAACTTCAGAGGTCAGGCCCAGTTGGAGGAAGTACATCCCTGAGGGCGTGCCCTTGAAGACTGTGTCTTTCTTGTGGCTCTTGGAGTCTGTCTTTCTCCTTTCCTATGTTTTCTGTCTTCCATAAGCTGAGAAACTCTGTTTTACTACACGCTCCCCTGTTCTGCTTTGCCATAGACCTGGAAGAAGGAAGCAGTAAACCAAAATATATTTTTCCTTAAAGTTGTTTTCTCTCATATTTTGTCACAGGGATGCAAAGTCACAAACTCAAGAGAGTTTCACATGACCCACATCATGTTAAAAAATCAGAAAATGATACACTCCTGTGATCTCATTACCCTGGAAGGCTGAGGCAAGAGGATCAAAAGTTCGAGCTCAGCCTAGGTACTTTAGTGACTCAGGGTAAATCTGTCTTAAAAAAAAAAAAAAAGGATTGAGGATATAGGTGAGCATGAAGGCCCTGAGTTCAATCCCTAATATGAAATAGTTGGCAATAAAATGTATTTCTAGTTATACTATAGAAGCAAAAGTCTAGGTTTCAAATATCCATCAATCAACAAATGGATAAAGAAGATGTGGTTTTTTTTATACCGTGGAATACTACTCTGCCATAAAGAAGGATGAGCTTTAGATATTTATAGTTAAATGAATGGACCTTGAGACTATACCTTAGGTGAAATAAATCAGACACACATGCTTAAATACCTCATTGTTTCTCAGCTGTGAGAAAAATGCAAGTGGAAATAAGGACTAAAATGTATACTAGATATTAGGAAATAGGAAGTGGGAAGGAAATGTTCAAATGGGAAGGGGAACAAGGTTGGAGGAAGGAAGAAAGCAAGGAAGGAACAAGAAAAACTAGGAAACTAGAAGGAAAAAAATGGAGACAAAGTGATTGTACACAGGAAGGGAAGAGGATGGAAGAGGAATGAAGGAGTGGCATAAAATAAAATTTATTGAAATAAATTAAAAAGAAAAAAAAACCCTTCAGGGTTGCCTTCTGGGATTTGTTTCATAATATTTTGAGACAATATAGGGCCACAGGCTGGTGAACCTATAGCACATGTGTTATGGCGTATTTCTTTTAAGGTAAAAGGTGTTAGGGTGCAGTTGGTCTTTTCTAAATTAAAGCCCCAGCACTCGGGTTTAATGGCCACGTCTGCACTTTGTTACAAATAAGTAGATTTGGCATTTCAGTTTCAGCACTCAAGCTCTAACAATGTCGTCATCACTAATATCACTAATATAAAGAAATAATCACTAATATAAAGAAATAAAAGCTTGTTTCCTAATTTCTCCTTTCTTCCGGTCTTCTCTAAGAAGATAGTCTCAGGTTCAAACTGAAGGGTACAGGGCAGGACAGTGAAACCTTAAGATGGTTTTAATATGTTAACCAAAAAGAAGCAAATCTCTCTAGTTTGCACTGTATTCTAGACAGTGAGAAACGCTAATAATGTGAACACCAAATCATGATCAGTTATCAAGGAACAGCAGCAAAAAGGAGTTAGCTGGAAAATGAAAGATGGTATTGTTTGGATTTTCCAGAAAGGGAAGAAATAAACTACGTGCAGTTCTGCCGAGCTCACAGAGTAGTTGTTACAGGCTGCTCTGGACACAACTCAGAGAGAAAGTTCATGAGAAACTGAGGACTCAGACTAACTTGATTTTCTCCGAAAGACTGCTGAGACAAAACAAGTTGGCCTCTACAATTATGATCCGTGACCTCTCTAGTATAGGCACCATCATCTCTCATTTCTGTCTAGATACTATTACACCTATTGGGCAATGATCAGCTAGCTGGTTTATGATGTTTGTGGACAAAACAGCCAGATAATTTTGTTTTTCCAGTTCTGGGGATCAAACTCAGGACCTCGTGCTTCTGAGGCAGATACAGTGCCACTGAATCAAATCCCTGGCTCAGCCAGAAAAGTTTTATTTAAGGATAATGATAAAGTGATATAGAAAGAGAATTTAGTGTTATTGCCATCTTTAATATTTTATTTCACGATCTGGACAAATACAATATTTATAGATGACAGAAATAGGGGAGGAATAGTGCACATGTTGGATGATCCAGAAAGACCTTTACTCCTCTGATTGAAAAACTGAATCTAACAGGCTGGAACGGATAGTGATACATTTAAGAAGCCACAAATGCTTCTTAAGGGCCAAGTGTACAAGTGCAGGGAGGCGCATCCTTTAGCCATGATGCAGGTGGCAGGGGATTAGGAAATCTACAGGCACCATCATTATGAATCAGGGTATCAGCAATCACCAAAGAACAACAGGATCCTCAGCCATACAGAGTTCTGAAGGAAAGAGTGTTATTCTGCTGTCTGTCCCCCTCATGACTCAATGCTAATATCACGTTTACAGTAGATATCATATACTTTTTTCCCATAAGGGAAATATGAGAGGAATATATAGACTAGGTGACCAGAGTGATAAACATACTTGAAACCATGTCCTCTGGGGAAGGACTTGAGGGAACAAAGGACATTGGGAGAAGAGATTTGTGACATGGTGGGGGGTGATGGCAGTGAGCTTTAGACTCTACAGAGTTAGAATGGAAACTGAGTGGATGTGCTTTGAATTAGTGTCCTAAGAGCAAATATAGGAAGGACAGGAAGCTTTAGAGATAACTTGGGCATTAGTAATATGGACAAAATTTATTAGCACAGTGTTTGAAATTCCATTTGTCCAACATTTCCTAATCCTCTTTCTGGCTTACTTTTCTCCACAGCCTAAATCACAATCTAAAAATTTATATTCAGTTTAAAGTTTTACAGTTCTGGGGATTCAACTTGGGGTCTTGCCTATGTCTCCAAATCTGCAACTGTACAGTACTCGTATCTCCACATTATGAATGCTGTAGTTTGTTTATTGGCTATCTTTCTCTTTTGGAATTCAGCCTCTAGAAGGAGAAGGCTTTTCCCATATTTTGTTTATTGCTTTTCACATATTATGTGAATATACTGCTGTTTCCTTGGTGCCTTGCATCTGTAGGTTTCCATTAATATTTATCAGAAGAATGAATGAACTCGTAGGTGGGTATTGTCAGTTTCTGCTGTCTTGCTATCTGCTACCAAGAACTCTTGTTGATGCTATTATGGCTTCTTTTTTTCTGATAGCAGTTCTTGGGAATGGTTTGGTTTTTATTATGGTGGTTATTTGGGCTGCTGTAAGCAAATTTTGGAAGAATTGGGAAGAATGGTAGGATAAGAAAGATATGGAGTGGGGCTAGGGACTAGAAAATTTTCTGGGAGTATGAGGAAGAATGGGCTGAGAAATGAGGTGAAAAGGAATGGAAGACAAGGAGACTTAAGCATCACTGGGCTGCCTCAGGGAATTTGGGTCATGCCTGCAAGGTGGTAACAATATTGACACTGGGCCCTGGGGGCAAGCTCCCCAAGGAGCAGAGCCAGAAGAGTCTAGTTGGCTGGCTGACTTTGGACAAACAACCTTTCTTCTGCAAGAGCGGGTTTCACATTCCTCCTACATGTAAGGAACATGATTTACTCTTGGTACTTTACTCTTGGTACTGTATAACAGACAAATAGTATCTACAGATGTGGGTCACATAATTTCTTTTCTATGAGAGAATCAAGTTTCCTAGAAAGTATCAAACAGCAGGTTCCATGGAGAGAGTCCCTGGTGTGTAATGTGGTGTTGAAATTTTCTTTGGACAAAGCAGAATTAAAGATTTAGTTGGAGTGCAATCCCAGAAAGCTAGAATTACATGCCTGTGTTTCTACAACTGGCTTAAGTTTTTTGTTTTGATAAAATGAACATGGCTTGAGGCTGAGGCATGAGGATCACAAAGTTGAGCCCCACCGTTGCAACTTAGTGACTTACCAAAATCTTGTAAAATTAAAAATAAGAAAAGGGCTGGAAGGTAGCTCAGTGAGAAGGCTCTGGTTCAATATCCAGTACAACAACAAACAAAAATCAGAAGACGAAAACAAAACAAAACAAAAATCCAAACAAACCAACTCCTCCAAAAACCCAAACAAAGTAACAGACAAACACAAAACAAAGCAAAATGCAGGTCCTAGCATATGAGAAGACTTGGGCTCTAATTCTGACTCTTTCATAATCTAGTTGTAGATCTAAGATAAGTGAGTCCACCACTGTAGACTTTAGTTACCTTGTATGGAAGATCACATTAGAAACCCTAACATCTTCTATGATATTAGATGATACACTGATATCTGGATCTTAACTATTCTCCAAATCCCATATGTTAGGGCTTGGCGCTCAGCGTGACTCCACTGGGGACTAGTGGAAACTTTTCAAGAGGTGAGGCACAGTCGGAAGTCATCAGGTCAGGGGGGAGGTCCTGCCATTCAAGGAGATGGCAGGACCCCAGCTCCTTCTGTTTCCTCACTTTCTTTTGAGCAGAGGGGAGACCCTTTACTCTTCCCTGCACAGCTTGCCATTATGTACTACCACAGCAAAGGCCTAAAGCAAATGAAGCCTCAAGAACTGCAAGACAAACTGAGCCTTTTCTTCTTATCACTTATTATCTCAGGTATTTGTTATAGTGATGGAAAGTGAACACAGAATTTTTGTTTGTTTGTTTTAGGGACTGAACTCAGGATCTTGAGTCTGCAAGCAGGCGTGGTGTCACTGAGCTGAATCCCCAGCCTGGAACACAGAATTTAAGCAGCTACTCAAAAGCAAGAATCTTTCTCTTTTCTTTACGCTGGCAATATCTTGTTTTTCTCTCTTGAGCATTATTCTAGAAATACAGGAACAATACTGATTCAAAGACTGTACATGCTGTCATTTTTAGGATTTGCAAGAAAATTAGAACCACTGTGATTAGGATTTCTCCTCTAGAGGAAACCCAGAGCCAATGTGTAGCTACTCCACTGTGACAATGACATGACAGCAGCTAGGATTTGCAAAGGCAACAAAGATGGTAAGATTATTTATGTTCACACAAGATTCTCTCCAGTAGATTTCCTTCAGTGACTTCCTTTCTTGTATAAGGGAACTAATGAACATGGAATAATTGATGCTTCTCATGGTTATGAGTGTCTCCCAAAGACCCATGTACAGTATTGAGAACTTAATCCCCAAACTGAAGTATTCACAGATGGAGACTGAAGAGTGAATCATGAGGGTGTTATCTCATCAATAGGTTAAACCACTGTTAATTGAAAGGGCTGTTAAGAGATGGGTCCCACATGGAAGTAAAAGTGTATGTGGGAGGAACCTTCGAAGGATGTGTCTCGTCTCTCTCATTCACACAATTTATTTCTGCTTCCTGACTCCCTGCTACCATGAGGGAAGCGGCTTTCCTCCAGTCCTCCCTTCTGCCATAATTCTACTGCCCCTCCTCATGCGCAGAGACAACTGAGCCAATTGACCATGGACAGGAACATCTGAAACTATGAGCCAAACTAAACTTTTCTTCCTTCTGGTTTCTCAAGAATTTATCACAGTGATAAAAAGCTGATGAACAAAATGATGTTTTCACCCAAATGTGTTTGACTAGTAGCAGTAAAGACTCCGATCATTTCTGTGCCTGGATTTTTAACAAACTTTACAGTTCCATAAACTTCTATGCTGTATGCTGAAGAATAAAACAGTAAGATGGTGGTATTGGCATGGGCCTTCTAAGAAGTGTAGCATTACCCTGCTGGTTTTTTATCTAGACTAATGGTCCTCTTGGCAGTTGGAGCCTCACTGGGTTCTGTCCATACCAAACCTGTATGTTTTCAATCTGCTAATATGAATAGGAGATATCTCTTTCCACTGATGGGAATATTCTTCCCAAACTGATGAAACTTTTCAAACACATCATTATAAAGATGGTAAGTTAAACTGTCATCATAAATTTGCTTGGTAAAGAACCAAAGCAAAGGCATATAGATAACATTAAGAGAGTTCAGGAAAATTGTGAGGGAGACTGATTTCATCTCTTTTCTCTAATAGAGACCAACTCTAGGGACTACATTTCCCATATCAGAGTTATCTTTTGTGAATGATGCTGAAAGCGTCTTCTATGGAATATCACTTCTTATCTGCTGCTGATGTACTTTTTCTTTTCTTAGAATGCTGTTAACACTGAATGTACTATTAATGTGGATTTGTACTTGTTACTCTGGGAGGCACTCTGTATCCTATCATTATGTGTTTTAAATGAACTGATTGTTTTTATCTATGCTTTTAGCCTGTCTCTAAATTACAAAGTACATCTGGTGCCTCTGAATCTGGAATATTGTTTTCTAAATACCTTAAGGGAAAAATGGAACTGTGTATTTTTCTACTGAAGTATATTTTTTTATCTCAGTTCCATCTTTACTCTTTGAAAGTTTAAATTAATCAGTTCAGCTACTTCAAATTATGAAATGAAAAGATAAAATAGTTTTAAATCCTTTATTTTCTAATCTCAGTTAAATTTAAAAGTATAAATGTATTGATACAAATTTTTCCATTTTATTTTTAGAACAAAAGCATACTAAAACATCAAGAGCTTTCTCATATATACATTATTAGTAGCTACTTACAGCTTTTTAAGTTCTTTGTATTTGATGAAAACTTTATCTGGAAGACTGTGGATTTTGTTTTTCTTAAGAGACCTAAAATAACATGAAAAACAGGCTTTATTATGGATTTTTAATGACAAATTAGACTTCCCCAGAAGCTGCATGTGTAGGAAGAGAATATTTGGTGATAATTAGCACATAGTTTAACATCATGGTACTGAAAACCTTTCAGAGGAGAACAAAAATTTCATAAGGAAAAGTGCAGGTAAAATCATGCCATACTTACTGATAGGACATGTTCTGAGAAACACACTGTAAGAAAAGTTTGTCATTGTGTGATTAGCATAGAGTGTGCTTACAAAAATGAGATGTGTCAGATGTAACACAGCATACTACTTTATGGTAGTTACTTTAGAGTCATTTTTTAGAAGAAGGAATACACTCAAAATTGATGATTAAAAAGTACAGTGCAGCAACTACTTAAACTAGTAAGTGATCCTTCATTATCCTGATCAAATATTATGCACAGTACACAATTGTGTATGTTATACTTTTATATGACTGGCCACACAGAAAATATGTTTATTTCACATCACCACAAACATGTGAGTAATGGTTGTGTTAAAAAATTATAATGGCAACAGCGCCACGAGGCAAAGGAAATTTTCAGCTCTTTTTTAACCTTTTGGTATCACAATTAAATTCTGGTCCACTGTGGGTCTCATGACTGCAGTTTGCTAGACTAGACTGGAGAGTTTCTAGTGATTTACCTTTTTCTTTCATAGATAGGTAAAAATTAAAAGCAAACAAAACCAACACAACCAAAGTTGCTAACTAATTCATATATGCTGACAGGACTGCATATTCCTGCCTTACAATTTTTAGGCAAAATGTTGGTGTTTTATACCACCTGGCACAGCCAGCTGCATGGGTCTTTTATCCTTTGCAGTCTTAGATCAATTATTAAGAAGGAGATGGAGTAACTACATGTGTTTCCTTTTGAACATTTCTGTGTAGGCATTCAAGTAGTCATGTACAAAGTATAAAATAACTGAAACTGAGCGTCATAGATCACAGACATTTGTGAGTTGAACATTGGAGCTAATCTAACATACAGTGTTGAAATACACGTTTCTTTTCTTGGAGAAACACACAGAACTATCTGGTTTTAAATAAAAATTGGATTATTTAGTTAATGTAACTTTTTAGAAGCCCTCTGGGCATTTCTTTGATTTTCATGTGACTCTAGGGACAAACATCCGTAGATATTCTACTCACAGTAATGTCACGTTGGACGAAATTGTAGGCACAGACTTCAGACCAGCATTTACACATTCTAATTCAGTTTCTTTGCAAACACAGCCTTGTGGATACTGGTTTAAAACTAGAGGTACAAGAGGAAAATTTTACTAGAATAATACATTTCCTTAATTATGACAATAATAATCAACATTGTCTTCTTTTGATCAAATCTATAGCATTTACATCTGTCAAATGGTGTTATTCAGCTCATAGTAAAAGCAATTAAGAATTATTTCCCAAGTAAGTATGAACCAATAGGGTCATCTCAGTTCTTGCTTTGAGTGGTCATTTCAAAAGCACTTAAAGGTGAGTAGAGAGAGACCACAGACACATTTAAGCAGGATAAAATCATGTAGTAAAGCAAGATCTAGTTTTCTTCTAGGAGAAACAGTAGGAATGAATGAATCTTAATGGCCTTGATTTGGTCAATTTAATTTGATAGCTTAAAGTAGGTGCTAATTAAATGCTTATTTATCAAAATTTATTTTTTCCCCTCATTCAAACTTAGAGCTATGAGAAGAATTAGAGGTAGATTGTAGAGGAGCCACTATTGTATTTTGTTGAAATGAATGCTGTTAGACATAGTTTCACTGTGCGGTTGTTTTCATGACTGCAAAGTTCAAAGTGATAAGTAAAAGTTGAAGAGAAGTTATAAAGCTGAAGAAAGCAAGGATCCATCTCTCTGAAGCATTCAGGGAGAGAAAAAGTCTTCAGAATTTTTTCCATGGGGCCTCCAGAATTACTGGAATAAATAGGTCACAGGTGTGTAAATATTGTATCTTTTCTCTGGTATGAGAAAATAAAGATGTAAATGAGTTCTAGAATGTATGTTATATATTGTAAAATAGAAAATACTCAAAGTAAAATGGGGTGAAGGGGAAAAATAATGAGATTATAGTAAAAAAGAAAGGAAACAAAGTTTATGTATATAGGGGGTGGGGGTAACAGGGTGGGTAGGGCTATGGGAAAAAATGAGAATTAAGTTGTGTTATATACTGGTACAAATTCTCATTGTTGAGTGCAATCATGATGTGTATATGTAATGTAGCAATAAAGATAAAACAAAATGAGCAAGAAAAATGGAGAAAAAGGCCAAATCAGCCCTAAGGATGTGTTTGTGTTTGCACATGTGCACACACCTGTTAGGAGAGAGAATATTCCTGGAATCTTATTTCTCCACTGACACTATGGATATTTGATTTGATAGACTTAAAAAAGTGAGAGTTATTTTCAAGTTTATATTATTATTTATAATATTATTTATGAGTTTTCCAGATGCCCTACTTTTTTTTTTTGTTTGTTTGTTTTGCCTTCCTTCTGTTAGCTCACTTTAAACTGAACATTATTTTAAAAATGAATTTTAGGAGCTGGGGATTTAGCTCAGTGGTTCTGGCACCTGTCTTGCAAGTGCAAGGGCCCGGGTTCTATCCCCTCATAACCATATACATTACTGGGCATGGAGACTCACGCCCAGCAGCAATCAGTATCATATACCACAGTGCTGGGCATGGTGGCTCATGCCCATAATCCCAGCACTTAGGAGGCAGAGGCAGGAGGATTGCTGTGATGTGAGTTTGAGGCTGAGCTCAGGGCCAGCCTGAACTACAAAGTGAGACCTTGTCTCAAAAATAAATAAATAAATAAAACCTAACAACAACAAAAACTGACTTTTAGTCATAAAGATAGTACATTTGCTATTGGTATCTATATAACACAAATGATGCTTCTAGTGTATAAAGTTTTGGAAAAATATTTTTTGCTGTCTAAAGATTCATGCTAATTAGCTCTACTCCCTAAGGGTAATATATTTTTTGTGTGTCTGACAGGATCTCACTTTGTACTTCAGACTGGCCCCAAACTCATTATGTAGCCTAGACCAGCCTCAAACTTACAGCAATTCTCCTGCTTCTGCCTCCTGGGTGCTGGGATTAGAGGTGTGAGGCTCTAATTCAAGGGAAAGGTTCAGATTTGGCTGGGGCAGGTACATTGTGTGTCTGTCTTCTGAGCCTGAAGGTTGAGACTTTGGCTCCCTACAGACTCAGAGACCCTTAGGGGCTTGAGCACACTCACTCCCATGCATTAAACCTTGCCAGTAGTCTCCCTGACACCTCCGCCCCTTTTGTCTCTCACCCATGGCCTCACCTCCCCCATAGCTCATACCATGTAGACCCCCTGCTCACAGAATTCACCTATTGGGCAAAACCCTAGGTTAAACCAATAGACCCTCCCCTCTTCCCACTCTTCACCAGGCCCTATGACCCTATACTATATATTGCAAGAGAGCTTGAATAAATTAGGAAGTTCCAGAAGCTTTCTCCAGGGTCTGTGACTAGCTCTGCACCTCACCCTCTGTGGCTGGAGAAGCCTCACGCTGTAATTCATAAAAGCAACACTAATCAAACACCTGGCATTGTGGTATGTGGTTACTGGGGATTGAACTCAGGACCTTTACAATTGCCAGGCAGACAACAGAACCACTGAGCTAAATTCCTGGCCCTCCCTAGTGCCTCCTTCCATTCTCTCTGGTACTGAGAACATTATAGATATACAATTAAATTGAAAACCAGCGGTCAGAAACTTTCATTTGCCACAAAAGAATTTTCATATGATTAAGCTATGTGTGTTGCCTAAAATCAGAAAGGTAGGCAGAATTCTTCACACTCCATTTTTTGCAAGCCAGAATCTATGCTAAGTTCTGTGGACTTCTCTGGGGTCTCTTACATCTTCTGCTACCTCATTGTTCCCGAAGATATTTTCTGGTCTCAGATTCTGGAGATAAACATAATCATCAGTATCTCCATCAGTCCTTCTGCTTGCTCGGTATAATGGATACTTGGGTCTTGATCATTCTTTGTCACGAGGTCTGTCATGTGCATGTAGGGTGGTCGGCAGTAGTTCTGGCCTCTATGCACTAGATGCCAGCAGCACCCCCCCCCCAGCTGTGACACCAAAAATGTCAGCAAACACTCTCAGAAAAAACGTTCCTCGAGTATTCTCTGCAATTTGGATGGAAGAATCATCCTCACATCCACCTCTAGTCATGTGTTGTTTCTCTTTGTCAAAAAATATAATATAAACAAAATATAACATAATATAAACAAAACAAAAAACTCAATCCAAATCAAACACAGAAGCCTATAACTTTGGTGATGGCCCACTGCGCGCAGCAGCATGATACAAAATGGGATTCATATAAGCAGGACAACTCCTCTGCCTTAGGAAGAAAAGATCATAATTTTAACTATATGTTTAAAATTCTATTTTTATACATTACACATGTGGGTATGATAAAACATATGATAAATGAGTTATGAAGTACATGATAGAGTCATCCACTGGCGTCTGAGGGGGCTGATTCCAGGATCTCCATGGATATCAGAATCTACAGATATCCACCTCCCTTACAGAAAACGGGGTAGTATTTGCAGAGAACCCACACATATCCTCTCTATATTCTAAATAACCTCTGACAATTATTGACAGTACATAATACTATATAAATACTAGGTAAATAGTTGCTATAGTAAGTTGTTGAAGAAACAATTAGTAGAAAACATCTGTACAAATAGATTTTTCAGAATATCTTTGATTAGGAGTTGGTTGAAACTACACTTATAAAATCTGTGGATTCAAGGACTGACTGAATACTGTAGATGTACCATAGTACATATATGAATGCTGATGCATTGTAAATTTATGTACACCACTTTCATGTAATTGTCCATCCATCTACATAATTCTGTACATACATGTGCAAACACACATGTTTTTATACAAATTCTATCTATGGGACAGAGGCCAAGTTCCGAAGCATATTCCTGGACCTTTGTGGATGGCTCCCGCCTTCCAAGCTCACATCCTGCTCTGACCACCCCCACCTTTCAGACTCTCAGAGTGGCTGTGCAAAGAAAGGCACCGGGAAGTACGCTCTGAACCTTCTACTCCTGCCTTTGCCCATCTTGCTGCTCCGCTCATCCCGTTGCCTCTCATCTTCCTCCTTTCAAGGACTTGAAGGTCCATCTCAAATGGCATCTGCTCTGGGAGTATTTCTCGAGCTCTAGTGGTGACATCTTTTCTTCTTCTCGGCTTCCACATGCCCTTGTAAATCATCAAATACTCACTGCTTTTGCAGATTCCTATGTGGTGAGGTTTTGTGGTTCGGTACCACACTGCACTCACGGCACTTTTAGTACCTAAGTGGCTAGAAAGTAGTTGGTGTGCAGTATGGTTATCAAAGAAAATAAAGAGAATAAGAACTTCTGTGTTTCTTATAATTATTCTATATTTATATATTTTTAAAATCATAGACTAATATATAAAATGGAGATTTCCACTTTTTATATGTTTTTAGTCTCATAGGCAGACAGTCTCATAAGCCAATGAAAGACAATGAAACAAAATTGAAACTATGAGGGGAATTTCTCATACTATAGTAGTCCTCCCTTATCCACAGAGATTATATTTTAACACCAACAGTGGATACTTAAGAGTACAGCTAGTACCTATGCACACTATCTTTTCCCTATATATGTATACCTATGATGAGGTTTAATTTTTAAATTAGATCAGTAAGAGATGAATGAAAACTAACAATAAAACACTTTGAACAATAAACGTTAGGTGAATGTGAGCTCACTTTTTCAAAGTATTCATTTAATATTTTCATTCATCATTCATTCATTCATTCATTCATTTTCATGGTATTGATGATTGACCTCGGGCTTGCACATGCTAGGCAAGTGCTCTACCACTGTGCTCCATCCCCAGCCTGTCACTTATATTTACAGACTGTGGTTGACTGCAGATAACTGAAACCATGTAGACACTGAAACCAGAGACAAGGGAAGGCCACTATGCTTGTAGGAATCCATGCACCACAAATCAAATCATGCTTTGCAAAAAGCTGACACTGTCTTTGAACCAATTCCACTTACAGCACTCCCGTGTTAATGCCACATTATTAACATTTCCATGAACTGTGCCAAATATGGTCGCCCATCCACTAGTGTCACCTGTGAAATGGTGATTAATATGTGTCAGTTATGCTAGAAATCATATAACATATCACAAAACAAAAGTATAAAAATTAGTAATGAAATAAGGTTTAAAAGTTTGTTTAAAAATTTGTTGATATTTTAAATATGTAGATAGTAAAGGGGAAAAAGTTAAGCAAATGGTGGTGGTATTTCCATTTTTTAAACAACTACTACAAATATTTTAAATGTATGTATTATAAAATGTATAATGCAAATATGTAATTATTATAATAATTACAAGTGCCTTAAAAGTCATTTGATTTAGCACTGATATTTTAAATATTTGACCTTAATTTTGAAGACCTCAGAAGAAATTATTACCTGAATTTTATTTTTGTCATATGTACACTGCTCCAAAATATATATATAAAATGATTGATCGATGTAAATTAGTTCTGTCATAATTTATGTCATCTTTCTGTTTCATTTTGTTTTGTCTTAGCACTGGAGATTGAACCCTAGGTCTTGTGTATGCCAGGCTCATGCATTACCCCCAGCCATATGACCTTTCTATGAGGTCAAAACAAAGTACTTTTCAATAAAAGGGGTTGAGTCTTATTGAGAGGAATAACATTTCCTCAATTTGTCAAATGTTAATATCAAATCTGTCATATGCTAATGTAGTCTGCCTGTTTGCCAAGTTCCCTTATTCTGTAAAATTATATATATGGAGGTCAAACTTGGCATATACTATGAAGACAGTAAGATTTGTACTATAATGTATTATATTGATGTTCACACAGATCAAAACTTTAAGTAATTGCCTACAAGCTCCTAAGGCCTCAGAAAACTTTGTTCCACAGTAATACCCTCAGTGATTCCACTTTCATGACATTGTGTTGTAATCTCCTCCTCAGTATTATTTAATTTGAGTTCAAAACATACTCATAAAGTAGCTAAAGGCTCATGGGGCCTGGTTTCCAAGCAGCAAAAAAACCATAATATCTTTGAGTGACTCGTTCACTAGATCCAGAGAACTTCAACAGACTGAGTGAGTGCTGTGCCCTCTACTACTTCAGGCTCTGATGGCAACAAAACAAACAAGATGCAGGGCTCTTTCCGAGGTTCTCAAGGTGTTCGTGTCAAGGAAAAGAAGCTCAGCGAAAAGCCCAGGCAGTCTGTGCGGTGTGGTTGCAGAAATGCACTCAGGGTGCTGGGGCAACGCCATGTACAGTGGAGATGAAGTGTCAGGGTGGCCAAGGTAGCTTCCTTGCAGGAAAGGACACTTGAACAGGATCTTGAGGGGTGAGCTGAGGGACACATGGGAAAGTGGGGAGAAGATTATTTCTATTCCAGGGATGCATGTGTGTCCAGGGCCAGCAGAGCAGCTTGTAGACTTGTACTTGGGGCACCTGGGCATTGCTCCCCCACTACTGCCAGCTGGGCAGTGCCAAGTGCTTACTTCCTGTTTATTTATACTATTTGCTGAAATCACACTTTTAAAAAAATCTTTCACACATATCATCCATTCAGCCTCAGGGCCTTTCCCCTTGCTGTTTCTTTTGCCTAAAATTCCCCAGTGTATTATGACTTCTTTCCTTTTTTAATTTAGTTTTTAGTTCAAATGTCTCCATCCTAAAAAGAATTTTTTCTGTTCATATTCTTAAACTGTTTTTTCTTCCAAGTCATTCCAAATTTCAATATGCTGTTTTATTTTTTCCATATACCTACTACTGAGAGTATATACCTTATTTACACACAGAATTGTGGTTTTCTTCATTTATATTCATTGTCTGTGTGTACTCCATAAAGTCAAAATCCTTATCCCGCTTGTCAGACTGTGGACTAGTAATTTGGGGGAGCTCCTGGCACATAGTTGGCACTCAGCGTAAGTCTATTCAATCAATTAATTCTTAAGTGAGCCTGTTCATATTTGTTTGGCTACTTTTACAGCTGTACCAAATCACTCACCAGGCAAGGTAGTCATAGGAATATCTGAGCAGATTTAAAAATATAATCTCAGTATTTATGAAACAGACTATTTGGCAGTACTATATTTCTGATTTAAACAAGTTCTATGGAAATTTATCTGTATCACTAATAGATTGCAGAGTCTTTGCACTATAAAGGGACTGACTTCCTGCAAAATACCAGATCATCCTTGCTACTTCCTTTGACCCACAGCTTTGTGGGGCTGGTGCAGTGGGTTGGGGGCAAAGGTGGCAACTTACCGCAGTTCTTCTCATCAGCACCATTCTCACAGTCATCTACACCGTCACAGTGAAAAGCCCGGGGCAGGCATTTGGTGAGATTCCCACAGGGAAAATATCCTTTCTGGCACATAGGAACAATCATATTGCTTTCAGTCAGGACAACATCTATTTGAAAGGGAGGACAAAGACTTTAGGTCAAAGAAGACAAGTCTAGATACAGCTAAGCCCTATCTCAATTGTCCCATTTAATTTTTATAAGAGCCCTATGAATTGGGCCTTTCTGGTCACTTTGAATAATATTCTGAATTGTAATATTTGAAATGACTTCACATCAGTCATAACAAGAGTGGATAAGTTTCATTTTGAAGTCACACTTTGGCAAGATACAGCAAAGCCCAGGTATTGCTTCAAATTTTGAGAGAAATCAAGGTGTTGAGTGTTTTTAGAAACAGAAAACTAAAGCCTCAAGTAAACAGGATCATGCATATGAACTTATTTATTAATTTTCTCACAATAAGGATTCAAAGTGATTTAGAAAATATACATAATAAGGCTGTTTAAGTGTGAGTTATAAAGAAACATGGAACTCATTAAAACAAGAGGAGATACACCAAGCAATAATAATCAACACTTATTGAGTGTACTGTGTGTGCCAGGCACATTGGACAGTAGTTGTCTTAGTTAACCGACGCTACCCTCAGTTAATATTATTATTCATATTTCAAGATAATGGAAGTTAGACATCTTGCCAGTAGTTGGTCACACAGGAAGTGACATAGGAGGGTTGTACTCAGCAGTCTGAGCCCAGGAGCGCACCCCTGACCTTGATGCTGGGAGGATATCAACTGGTCTGGAACCTATATTTCAAAGAATGTAAAGCTTCCATGCAAGAGTTGGAAATATCTTTCTTACACAGGCATATAACTCAAAGACAACAAGGACTGAGCCAATGCCCTGTTAAATATAAAGTACAGGAAAGAAATATAATGAAAAATTGCCAAAGTACTTTCTAACAGGGATAAACAATTCCAGATTGTTGCAAGACTACGTTTCAGAAAATAAAGAGAGGAGTAAAGTTATTTAAGAATGTATTTTAAGAAAGGAGTTCAGGGAGAAACTTCACAGAAGCTGATGGAGGAGTGGGGACATTGTGGTCACTGTGCTTCACTGGGAGAGATGCTGATCATGTTCCTAACGTGCCACTGAAGACTGGCACTGTGAATATCTTTGGGTTGGCTCAGCGAATGATGTCTTCTTAAAATAGTAGAAGAAAGGGAAAAAACCTTCATGGTGCGTCATTTCCTTTGTGACAAGTAATTCCTAATTATCGTATGGAAGTTTAGTGACAACCATGCCTGATGAAATTGTAATCTATCTGTAAAGATGGGGAACTGAAGACATAAATATGGAGGTGCTTCGATCTGATTCTGGGGAGAATGCCCCTACCTGTTCTGGGCCTTCAACAAATAGTGTCCTGCACTGGAGATCCCTGAAGAATCTCCTAAACTGTGTCAGTCTCCTTGGTTTGACAGATGAGGCATTTGTCAAAGGACAGGAACCTGAGCTCTAAAACTACATCTGAATTACAAGTGAATGCTACACTTTTTGTGACACCATCCGAGTTTATTTGCATTTCGGCGGTTAGTCCCACTGACCCTGGAGACCCAGCAGACACAGAAGCAGAGCGGCTTGTCTTGTCCTTGGGGCAGCCTGAGGGTGGGGGCACTTCAGGAGCACTTACAGGCCTTTCCCAGCAGGGAAGACCAGGTCAGGGTGCAGCCCTAGGATGTTTTTCAACCCACTGCTTTTTGGTTCTTACAAAAGCAAAATATTTTCTCTGTGCTCTCGGCGGTAGCAGATGAATGATTTACTATCAGCAACCAACCATAAGACTAGTCGAGTCTGTGACTATTTTAGGAAGATTTTCTCTGCTGTGTGGCTCTGAGTGTTGGCTTATTAAGGTTATTCACACAGGGAGAGGCATACTGAGCCACAAATTTTAAAATAACCTCTTGCTTGTAGAGATTTGTAAGGCAGATTTAAAAAAAAAATTGTCTTCTTGTATTTGGCATATGAATAAGGGAGAGTTAGTATATCTCAGTGTGGTAGCTTTGAAATTTTAAAACATAGAAAGGTACAGTTTTAAATAAATTTTGTGTCGCAATCCTACATAAACATGCACCACACCCACCCAGCACTCATCCATCCACACTCGCATACATCTTTCAACATAACCACATTCCCCCACACTCACTTGCACACCCATTCACATGTACACATTCCCAGCAAACCCCCTTTGATGACAAAAGACCTCTTGAAATAATGCTTATCTGTTACTGACTGAGAATAACTCTGATCACTATTATTATTATGCCTTTGAGACAGGGTCTTGCTTCTGCAATTCAAGTTGGCCCTGAGCTCACTATGTAGCCCAGGAAAGCCTTGAACTCACAGCCATCTTCCTGCCTCTGCCTCCTGAGTGCTGAGAACTCAGGCATGAGCCACCACTCCCGGCACTATGGTGGTGTGTGACACTGATTGCTGATAGGCATGAGTCACCATGCCCAGTATTATGGTTACTGGGGATCATACTCAGGACATTGTGTTTGCAAAGCAGATGCTGGAATCACTAAGTTAAATCCCTGGCCACATTACTATTATTTTTAATTTTATTGGACATTATTATTATTAATAATAATTGTATTATTTTTAATTTTATTGCATGTTTGGAGTATATAATTATTACATTCCTCCTGGGGAATTGATACATATGCAACACATCTTAATTATTTTTCATCCTTTTCCTTCCCCTTCCCACTTTCCCCTTTCCTTCTATTTCTTGTTCCCTTTTGCACAAGACTTACCTCCTTAATTTTTTGTCATCATTTATTTTTGTTGTTTATTTATATTTTGGATTTCTCCTGTAAGAGAAATCATGTGATAGTTAAGCATGCTTGTCTGATTTACTACACTTAACATTATGGTTTTAGGGTGCTTCCATTTTCCTACAAATGACTTAAATTTATCCTTCATTATGGCAGAGCAGTACTGTATTGTGTATAGATATACTTCTTATCCATTGATCTGTTAATGGAAATATTCCCTGCTTCCAAGATTTAACTATTGTGAGTGGTACTGCTATAAATATGGCTATGTGTGTATCACTGTAATATGATGGTTGCATTTGTTATTGTTTGACTTCTTCATAATGGCCATTCTTTCTGAAATAAGATGGAATCACAATATTGTTTTAATTTGTATTTCTCTAATGGTCAAATATATTGAAAAATTTTCTTTTTTGTGTTGGCCACATGTACTTCTTCTGAAAGTGTCTATCCATTTCAGGTACCCACTTTTGAAGTGAATCTTTTATTTTGGAAGGATCTAAACTTTTTGAGTTCATAATATATTCTAGACATTAGTGCTCTATTTGAGGAATAACTAGCAAATATTTTCTCATTCTGGAGGTTGTCTCTTCACTCTTCGAGCTGGTTCCTTTTTCTGTGCAGAAACTTTAATATATATGATCCTAATTGTTGATTCTTGGTACTATTTCTTATACAACTGGGATTCTGTTCAGAAAGTCCTTGTCTATGCCTATGTCTTCAAGAGTTTTACCTATTTTATCTTCCAGCAGTTGTTTCTTTTTAAATATTTAGGTCTTTGATTTACTTTGCTTTTAGTTTAGTAGTAGAGTTATGCATATATTCAATCTTCTGCATGTGGAAATCCAGTTTTCCTGATATCATTTGTTAAGGAGGTCAACTTTCCTATAGGATGTTTTGGCTCCTTTGTCAAAGATCAAATAGTTGAATGTGCCCGAGGTTGTTTCTGCCTCATCTATTCTGTTCCGTTGACTCACATGTCTGTTTTTGTGCCAATAGATTGTTTCTATTCTATCTTGGTCACTTGGAACAATATCACAAGTCATTAATTGATTTCATGATCCATTAATGAGATGTGACCTATTTAAAAATACTCATCAGTGATGAAGTACTCCAGAGATCATCATATCTGAATTAGAATCCTCTTTGCCATCTGGCAGCTGTGTGACCTGTGGGAAGTTAGTTCACCTCTTTAAAATCATTTCTCCATATTTAAGGAAGGGCCAAAGAGAGCATCCCTCTAATGGGGCTTGTACTGCTGGCCAGGGGCTCTGAACTCTGCAGAAGGATGGCCAGTGGTGCACCCTGGGCTAATGGTGGCATTCAGACAACCTCAACAATAGGTGGAAAAATCCACTTTGTTCTTTTAAACCCCCATCCTTTTTTTTCAGTAGTACTAGATATTGAACCCACAACGTCGTGTATGCTAGGCAAGTGCTTTACCACTGACTATATCTTTAGTTCTATATTTACTTAATTATTTATTATTATACTTTGCATTGAAATAGGTTCTTGCTAAGCTGCCCAAGGTGGTTTCAAATTTTTGATCGTCCTGCCTCGGGCTACTGAGTAGCTGGAATCACAGGTGTGCACCACTCCACCAGGCTCTTCTCTACTTCAGTATGTTATTCTATTTAGAAATTCATGAGGCACAATGATATTTTGTTTTAAGCAGCCTCAAATCTCTTTTGAAAGGTGACACATACTTGTAAATGATAAATAAACAATGAAAATATTCTTACAGCTTATTTTCTTTAAAATAGGAGCAAGTTTTATTAAATGTAGGAAAATAAATAGGATACGCAGGGCAAGTTTGGGCCATGTAAAAATAGGATGAAAAGTATGACCTACAGCATAAGGATGGACCATCCTACAAGAGGGAAACCAGTGTTACCAACCTCTGAATAATCATGCTTTCTTAATATTTATAAGGTGTAATTAAGCATTTGATGGAGGAGAATTTGAAATAGTAAGTTGAGGCTGTGTAAGATATTGTGAAGGTAGAATGTTGACTTTCTTCTGGGTTTTATGAGGAAGTCAACCACGAAGCTGTTGAGACCACATGCTCATCTCTTAGACACAGACTTCCTAGAGGCAGAGGCAGAGGTAGACAAACAACTGTCACAGACAAGAAGAAGCAAAATTATTTCTTTTTTTTCTGATAAAACATTTGAATTTCATCAAGCAGGTATGAGGAAAGGCAGGGGGTACTGGCCATGCAAAAATGGAACTGTCAACTGCATTTCTTATCATTTTCCATTTGTCAGACCAGGGTGAAATCCTCCAGAAGAAATGTGAAATGGAAAGAAAATAAATAAATAAAATCTATTCCTTACCTTTTACCCTCTGAATCCTGAATCCCCATGGTCTATTTAGTGTCTAGTATGACTTAGTGTTCAGTATTTTCTAAATAGATGACTGAGTTAGTCTGTCATCTGGGAATAAAGAAGGAATTGAAAATAGGGATCCTTTCAGTATTTAATTTTCCCCAAGTTGCAGACTTATGTTTTTGTTCTGACAAATGATTGTTTAGTGTTCAGTGTACTACATTTATCATTCTTCATTGTCATTACAAAATTTAAATAATAATTGAGAACCCCTGTTGCATTTGACTTATACTGAAATAGAACTGGTAGCTGAACTTTGGGGGAATGTTGTGTTGTTTATTTCCCTGCCATCTGTGGAAATAGGAAGAGACAATTCTATTGATGCTTGGGGATTATATAAATGGGAGATGCCTACATCAAAGCAATATGATAACTTCCATTACCATTTCTATGGGACACACAGCTGGGGAACTTTAAACATGGGAAAGAAAATTGTTCACTAATCACTCTTCTCCTCCCATTCAATATTCTGGACATGTCTATGCCAACAGGTTGTAAAAGGACTCCATGATAGTCTTTTGAAGCCAACTGGACAATTGCCCACAAATCCTTTCTCTGGGAAAACAACAGGTGAAAAGGAGCCTATAGTTTCTCAGTTTGAGAATGGATGGAAATATTCAAGCTTCACTTTGCTTTGTTGGACTGACAATGGTAGTAGTATACCAAACAGAGGGAGGCTGTGTCCTCTCAGCCAACGTTCTGGGTGATACTCTTTCTGCACTAACACCAGAAATGACAGCTCCATGGCCCTGGCTTTGGAAGGGAAACAGAGTCCACTGGCCAAGGAAGCTGCTTCCCAGAATCTACCACTTATATTCCCTCTGATTTTTTGACTACTCTGGCTTGAAGAACTTCTGTGGACTACTCCTTTTAGTAAGAATTCTCCCAGACTCTCGTTCCATCAATTTAAAAATTCATCCACATGTGGGACTGCTGCGTGTGTCAGGCAGGGGTGTCCTTGGCACAGGTATGTGGTAGCATTCACATAGGCTGCCTTGCCGAGGTTATGGAAACCCCAGTTCTGGGCCGAAGCAAGGAAGCTTCTCTTGTGACTCACAATAGATAAAAGTCTCCTTTCCTTCCCACACTGAAGCCTCTAATTTCCAGTCTAACTTGACTTCACTTTCTCAGATGCTCTTCATTAATGATTTCCTATAGTTTCAATATTTTTATCTTTGCATTTTGACCTATTAATCTTGTTCAATTAGGTTTCAGGATTTGAGGGTGCAGTTCAAAAGTAAAGCATTTGCCAGCATGCATGAGGTCTTGAATTCCACCTGGAGAGTGGCAAACAATAGCCACCAAAACCGAACCAAACCAAACCAAAAAAATCAACCACTTACTCACCCAATCACCCAACCAACCCATCTTTCCAAATCCTATGACATCCGGATGCTTATAGAACCTCAGCACGTTCTTCTGTCCTTCAAAATTGTCTTTCTCAGAAGAATCAAAAGGCAGTGTCTAATATTCCTTAATACACTTTCACTCTTTAACCCACAATTTCCAGTCTTGATCCTGTCGTTTTCAAAAATCTCATCAAAGTTATTTACGTGCTTTTTGTTTCTAATCAGAGAGGTACCTTAAAGTCTTTTTCTTGGGTTCCTTGAGCCATTTGATGTATCCCGTCATGGACACTAGGTCGAAAGCTTTCTTTGCATGGTTTTGTCTGGTTTGCTGCCTCCTCTGAACTTTCAAAAAAGCTCTTTTTTCTCTGTCTTTATTTCCCTAATTCACTCACTGCTTTTTTTTGGTCACTTCCTGAAAGTCACTAATATGCATTAGGTCAGAGATCTCTAGATTTTTGCATTTTGTTGATCAATAAAATAAAAGATTTTAGAGCTACCTCCAAAAAGTTGTAAATATTATAGTTTGTGAAATTATGATGTTCAAATAACTCTTAGGCACATTATATTTTCATGATAATTTCCTAGGAAAATGATATTTGATTGTGAAAAATTATAATATATCCATAAAAGAAAAGACAATCCTTTCAAGGGAATACATTTGACTTTATGAGAAGCTAACAATGCTATAGACTGGTGAGAATTGTTATGTTGATTGCAGGGGTCTGACGAATAGTGTTTGGAACTGTGTGAGTAAACAGAATCTGGCAAAGGGACTGGAATTCTTGAGGGAGGCCAGCCTTCTTACTGTAATTCACACATACTTTTTCCAAATTTGTTATTTGTCTTTGCTTTTACTTTTGAGAGGTCCCCAGGGACAGAACTATTGAATTTTGATTTAAAATAACTATGCAAACTGAAAATAGAAGGTAACTTACTTGTTTTAATTAGGGGTCTCTATAAAAGCCAAAAAGATATGATAAAATGAATGGTGAATTTTTGAAGACTTATTCTCTAATGTTGGGAACAAATATTAGTGTCCATTATTACTATTAAACATTACACAGAAGAATTTAATTAATGCAGCCAAGCAAGAAAAGAAAAATCAGTGGTATAAATACTAGAAGAGAAGAAATAAAAGTATCATTATTCATCAGTGTTATGATTCTTAACATAAAACATCCAGAACCATAAATTATAAGGATTAGTGAATACAGCAAAGTTCCCTATAAAGCCTATATTGTTGGTATAACAAGAAATTTTAAAAAATACAAATTAGAAAAAATGACATGGTTAAGAAAATGCCTTTTCATAAAACATCGACACTGTTATATATTTATACATAAATCTAACAAAAATGCATGCAAGACATTTGTGTAAATCATATGCTATGACTCAGGAACATGTTTCCCAAATTTATCTATACAGCTAGATCTGTCTCAGTAGAGACTTCAGGAACATGCTCATTTGTGTACAGGAATGGTAGGTTGATCCTAAGGCCCATAGTAATGTAAAAGGTACAGGAAGAGCCTAGCAACTCTAGAAAGAGGTGAGAACTTCCTATGTGCATATGAAGACTTATTACAACAGTACCATAACTCAGGTAGCGTGAGGAAGTGTGAAGACTGAAAATACACAAATGGGACAACATAGAAACTTAGGAAAAATATGAGCACTTTCAAACATTTAATTTACCACCAGTGACCCTGCAGATAATAGCAACATTATCACAGGAAGTGATAATTCCAGGAAGATTTAGACAAAAACATGAAAAGTAAAACAGTGTTCATTTCCAGAAGGTATTATAAAAGAAAAATCTTCATGACTTTGGAGTAAAGATTGTAATAAGAAAACAGAAAAGAAAATTCAGACAAACCCACTAATCAGGAAGGAAAATACATTTAAATTTGTTTATATTTAAATTGAGAAATCCTATTAAAGTTAAAACGTTGTGATGAAGAGCATGTAAAGGAGAGCTTCACAGTAGAAGATATTTGTGAAAGTCTGTAACTAGAAAACATACAGATGTCCTACAGATCAATACAAAAAGGTGAACATGAGACAAAAAGGTGAGAATTTGAATAGGTACTAAACAAGATATCCAAATGAATAAATGCACTCGAAAAGGCACAAAGAACAATTTATAACCAGGTCAATGCAAATGTAGGTCACAATAAGAAATGATTCCAGAGTACTAGGGTAGGTTGCCCAGAGCAAAACACAGCAAAACCATGACACACACTTGGGTGAAGATGTGAAGCTATGCAAGCTTTCACACACTTCTGGAAGTGCTAACTGCAACAGCTGCTCTGGAAAATGGCTTGTCATTTTCTACTGAATGGCAAGCTCTGCAAATCCTCTGAAGTAGCAGTTGTGCTTGTAGGTATTTGCCCACAGAACCCATACCAGCGTACACCCTCACTCCTGCAAGAACACTTACAGGAGTGTTAGTCACCATTCCCCAGACAAGCCAGATGTCTTTGTACAGAAAATGGATGAAATTCTACTACACCTCTCAATGACAGACTACAGGATCTGTCAAGTGAGCAAACAAGTGTCCAGCGTGATTTCACATGAAGCAGAACTAGTAGACAGTGAGCTCTCTCCTCGATTTTCTATGGCTAACTTAAAGTAATTCAGGAAGATGTTCCTAGTATCTCAATTTTTATAGCAAGAGGACCTTGAGATTTTGGTGTGTGCTGCTTTCTTTGTATCTGAAATGCAATTTTTTTCCTTTTCTAGTTCCTCTTGCTTTCATATGCATCTGACAAGTCATTCCTGGGAAAACCTTATTAGTCCCTTCCAAAGTCCCTTCAGAGTACGAACTTTCTTCTCAAGGTTTGTAAGAATTAATTATACTGTTTTCTAGTTATAGTTTTCATTTTTTATAGTTCCGTGTGTCCTAGTAAGTGGAAATTTATTAATTTCGATTCTCCCTATGACTAGAAATGTTCTCAGTTTCTAGCATAGAGCATATGCTTCAAATTCATGGTCTACATTTAACATTTTCAGGTGTAACAATGTTGCTCCCATAGATGAGCCACATATATCTGAATCTCTGTACGTGAGAGTGGGGAGACAAGGCCTTCAGTGGTGACCACCGTCAGAAGCTTAAGTTCACTGCAGATGTGCATGTGTTGGATAGGACATCAGCATGGGTTCATTGTATGGAAGATCTGTATACTGATCTTTTTTTCATTTATTTTATACAATGCTTTTTTTTTAGGTTGACAGTTTTGTTTGAAGTTTTTCAGTATAGATTAGTGGAAATGGCTAGATCCTACCTAATTTTCCAGAAGATTTTATGTAGGTTGAAATAAGTGGCCTTCAGCACTCTGGAAGTCACTCATATACAACAGATAATTTCCTCATACTTTACTCTTTGCAAACTTATACTTTGCATGTATAGTGGGCAAAAAGAACCTAGCATTTGTGAAATCCTGTGTTCTTAGGGAGGACAACTTACTATTCTCAGCAGATAATTTTAGCAATGGTTGTTACAGTAAATGCAGTAAAGTGGAAAACGAGGTAGTCGTAAAGGAAATGACTTCAAATAAGGACAGAGAGGTTTTCAATAACACTGTGCACAGATTATTATCCTTTTCCTGTCTATAAAGATGTTTACGTAAAGACACTATCTCTTCTCATCTGAACAGAAGTTGAAGCTTTTAAGGAAATCTTTTTGTGGTTTTCCCCTAAGACATCTTGGAAGAGTATCATATATTCTAATTTCTTAAATATTATGTTTACATAAAAGGAAATTAGAGGTAGATATGTCTGCAGCAATAATGATACATTATTTTTATCCTATGTGATAGAGACAGAATGTCTCAAGCAAGATATAAATAGGACAAAAGGAGGGGAGAGAGAGAGAGAGAGAGAGAGAGAGAGAGAGTCAGGCAATGGCCAATTCAGTGTCATCAGACTTGGATATCAGTCAAACAAAACTGTGGATAATGAAAGCTGGGAGATAAAAGTGGACCCAGCCCCAAAGCAGAAAACTCTCTTTTCTACCCAATTTCTAGGAGTTTATTAATTTCTTCTATAGAATGGAAAGGTGATTAGTATTAAAACTGACCTATAGGTAAAAGCTTATGTATATGGAGGGTGAGGGATTGAAGCGTGGGTAGGGGAATGGGAAAAAATAAGAATCAAGTTATGTCATTTACTGGTACAAATTGTCAATGTTGAGTGTAATCATGATATGTATATAAAATGTACCTATTTCACAATAAAAAAGAAACTGGTCTATTGAAGTTTTTGAATCGTACTATCCATTAAGAAGATTATATTGATAGGCAATGTGGAGTAGCTATTCTCTTGTCAAATATTTAATTTGTCCTTATACTCTCCAAATTAAAATTATTTGTTTTCAAATAGAATGAATGTATTAATTATATAATCCAAGTAGATCCAATTAGAACAGAGTGAAATGAAAACTAGCATCTCTTTTAATCTCTATTTTAGCAACTCTATTTAAGTAAAATAGAAGTGTGTTCTCTTTAATGTACTAAATGTAGTACTCTTTGTTCCAGAGGTATGAGCCATGGGCAGATCATCAGAACTACCTGCTTCTAAAAGGTGCAGAGGCTCAGTCCCCTTCCCAGACTGGGAAGACTCAGTCTTCAGGCTTTGGGGCCCTAACATCTATTTATCATTTTAAGTGGTCATAGAAATTGGGTGATCATGGCAAAGTTGTCCTCAAATCTGGGAGGTTAGTAGGTCTGCTGAAGACTGAAAGGGCTGGCAAAAGTCAGGGCTGTGACATGACACAGGGCTGCTGACCCCAAATCCAACATGCTTGTCACTCTTGTCTAACCTGTCCTAAACACTTCATATCATGGCTCCAATCTGTTACATGTGTCCCCCTCCCCATCCCCTCCCTGATATGATTTGAAGAATCAAAGTCACCTTCTCTGACCTTCGAGTCAGATCATTCATTTTGAGCCAATCCTGAGTATGTTTCTGTGCCTCGCTCTTTTCCAGAGATACACAAAATATTGCTGTTGTATTTTCACTCAACCCTGTAGGTGATGAGACAAAATCTCCATGGAACAGGAATAGGAAAAGGTGACTGCTTCAAGGGAAGCTAAAGCCACTCGACACACAGCCTAGCGGGTGGTGCCTGGGACCCACATGTAGTCAAACCCCGCCGGAGCCCCTGGCCAGGCCTTCCTTCACTGTGGGCTGAGAGGGAAGAGCTCTGTATGACTACTCAAGGTAGTAATTTCAGTAAAGCTTTTGCCCACAGCCAGCAGGAAAGCAGTGTGGCATCTCTGCAAATGGGGCTTAAGGTCGGAATTGGATCCTCTAAGAGGCACAATGCCTAAGATAGTAAAACAAACTGAATACGCCTTGGGCCATCGGAAGATACACAGAGGGCCACTGGCAGGGAGCCAAGAGTAGGAGAAAAACTATCTTTATAAACATCTCCAGGGCTCCAAAAGGAGAATTTACACTTGAGGAATGAGGGAGTAATAAAGCTTTAAAAGTATATTTAAATCTATCTTTCACCATGAAGAATAGTACGCATATACTATAGTCCCAGCTACTCAGGAGGTTGAGGCAAGAGGATCGCTTGAGTCCAGGAGCCTGAGGCCATCCTGAGTAACATAGTAAGCAAGCAAGAATCCATTTGAAACACAAAACAAAACAAAACAACATAAAAGGAACTTCTCAAGGCATGAGTGAAAAGAACTGTGAAATAAGAATAGCTTACAAAACCTCACCTGGAATGAAAAATGGAATTGATGAAATTAAAAACTAAGAAACTGCATGAAAAATAAATGAGAATCAAAGAAAGTACAAAAATTAACTGGAATCAGAGAAGGAGAGTTAGTTAAAACTGTTTTTCTCTCATCAAATACATTAACATTGAACTTCCTGGGCAAAGAAAGTAAGTGTTCTACTATTGGTGAGGAGAGTGAGGCACAACACTGGGTCACAGCCTGTGTGGATCTGAATTGCCTTAGCAGAAATCCTTTAGAGGAATAAATTGTAAAATTTATAATTTTAACTTTAGTAAGTTAATGTCATATATAGATATATGTATGTATCTATATATAACATTTCCACATTTCCTACTAGTTTGGGGGAAAATGCCATAAGCAAACACAGTAACAATTTACTATAGCCGAAATATATGAAGTTGTGCAGTAAGTATATGAAACTCTAGCTTCTGGTTAACTTAGACCAGGAGAGGAGAGGCAGAGGAGAGGCAAAAGTGATTAAATATTCAATTTTCAGAGCTTTCTGGATTTCAGAATTGTAGGCAAATCAGTATCAGCTGAAGAAAAAAATAGAGCACGCTAGTGTTGACATGTTAAGATATTAAGGTCTGGTGCTCATTTTTCTCTGTTTAGGCTTGTGTTCCAGCAATCGTAGTCAGAGAAATTGTGACCACTGATCAGGCCAGGAGCTGACTGCATAGAGGCAAATGACGAAAGGAAGTGAGGGTCTTAGGGTGGAGACAGAGCTGCAGGAAACCCTGGGGGAGGAAGCTCAGCAAGGACAGGAAGTCATTAGAGGGGAGGAATACTTGAACAAGGGGGCAAGTTGAGGGACGATGGCTTCTAAGATGGAAATGGAAGGCAGGTGGGAATTAGAGAGAATAGGATGCAGCAAGGTCGGAATCAGAGCTGCTGAAGAGAGGAGCTTGTAGAATGAGTGTTGGAAAGCAGAGACGAGCACAGAGGGGAGAATTTCAGAAGTGAAGAAACTAGGAAATAGGAGACGAGTGTGATCAAATAAAATGTAGCAATTGTGGGAAGAGAAGCCAAGTGGGTGTTTAACAGACATCTGCGTAAGTGAGACGAGGGTAAGCACTCAAGAAGTGAACAGGTCAACTGTCTCACAAAAAACATAGGTTATTGTATTCTACAATCGCCCTATGTGCTGTGGAACACTAGAACTTATTCCTTCGATCTGTGCTTTGGAATTCATTATCCAGCCTCCTTTGATCCCCCTCCTGTGTTCCACCTTTCGAAGAATTTTGTATGATTTTTCTATATTCAGCTTTCATGTATGAGAATATGTGTTATTTGCCTTCTGTGCAGAGGGGAGGAAAGAGCTCAAAGACTCCAAACATAAATGCTAAGTAGCTGGATTTAATCAGTGCATGTTGTATGCATGTGTTAAAATATTACACTCTGCCTTATTAATAAACACACATTAACAAAAATGTAAAAAATAAAAATAAGCAGGAAGAAGTCATTTTGAATATTTTCACCATAAAGAAATGTTAAATATTTGAGGAGATAGAAATGTCTGCCTTGATTTGGATTACACAATGTATACATGTATTGAGAGATTACATTCTATCTCATAAATATGTAGAATTTTTACAGGTCAATTTAATAATGGAGTAAAAGTTAAAGGAAAAAAATTGCAACCATGGGGAGGAACTAGTGAGGCATAAACAGGAGCAGAATTAGGAGCCCAGTTCCAGAAGCGGGGTGGAAAGGAGGCTCCAGGTAAGAAAGGAGGGTTGGAATGGTATCCGGCATGTTGAACATACTTTAAAGGCTGTTAACCTCACAATGAAGTTTGTTTCATAACCACAATATCCTAACATAATTAAAACTGTCAAATTACTGCTTATCATGTGAGCCTTAAATTGATGCTTTTATTTGGTTTGGGGGCTTTTCTGAGGCATGTACAGTGTGGTCACTGCAGCCATTTTTTGTGTACTCAACTTTTGGAGGGCTCTTTCTCAACCTACAAGTATAGGGGTAAGAAACCGATGCGTTAAGAATGCATAGTACACCACATTCATTTTCTGTGTCCAGCTAATTATATTTGTACTTGTATTATTATTCTCATGTAAGACAAGCACATTCCTTCTGGTTAATAAGCTACATATTTACCAAATAGGTAAACCAAGCCTTTTGGGCTTCTTAGATAGATATTTGCTGCTGAAAACTCTTTGCTTCTATGTTTATACAGTATGTACCAACTCAGAGCTCATTAATTGTTAGTTGACACACTATTTCTAGGATAAAAATGTGCCATTTTTCAATATCAGCTTGTTGGAAAGCACCATGTTAATCCTGTCAGACAATTTTGTCCACCCAGTCTATAAAACTGCGTTATGACTGGTCATACGAGATGAGCAGGGAGTCAACGTCTATTGTGAGCTGTGTCTGCCCTCACACACCACACACCTATAACGCTGTCTGGGTGTCTGCACTTTTCCTTCTCCCTCACAGCCAGCTCCATTGAGCCAAAAGCTGCTTCTTGTCATTAGTGGTGTAGCTTCAGCCCCTCAGGATCACTGGTCTGAAATAGAATTCATTTTCACAGCTATCGGAAGCATGGATTTAACTGTGTGAAATTGAAATGTAGGTGGAAAACATTTTCTCAAGTCATAGCAACTAGCTGAACTGGCATCATTTTGGAAAAATTATCCATGTCACACCCTGAATTTGGCCATAAGGGGGCAGCCAAACACTGCTTACTACAAAACACTGCTGGGGTTCTTCCCAGGACCCTATTTTTTGGTTAGCAAATTATTTCAGTAAGTGATAATTGGTAGTTACCAAGTAACAGACTCAGATCTTGATACTTTAATGTCTTGTATAAATTTGTAATTTTTGTTTTTGATATTGTGCCTTTTTGTCCATCAAAGAACTTTTTTGTAAAAAGGCTGATTACAGGGATACACAGTGAATAAATTAACAGTAAAATATATTCAACAATAATAAGAAACATTATATGTAGTTGCCATTTTGTAGATTAAGACAGTCAATAAGTCAGTATTATCCATTAATTAGGTACTCTAAGGTAACTATGATGCAAAGAAAGGAGAAATTTTCTAATTTTTTATTTAGCCTGAGCTAAGAATCAGTTTCAAGGATTTATTTAAATACAGGAAGTAATCTTTATTCTAACAAAATTCATATACACTTTCTTTAATTGTTATAAGGAGCTGTACTATTTAACCATCTTATTTTTCTGTGAAAAAGAAAAAAATTTTACTGATTATACAGCAAAAGCTTATCTTTAAAAGCAGGAGTTAGATATCAAACTAACATGTCTTTGAAATATGACTAATATGTCTTACTTTGTAAAGGAATAATTTTAAATATAAAGATTAAAGTTAGTAATCAAAGATAAATTTCCATAGAACTATAATTAACAGACATTTATTAGATTACATTGTGGATGTCAAATTCACATTTACTCAGACATAAAAAAACAGATTTAACATTTCTTTTTGGTTAAAAAATTCTATTACATAATGAAAAATTATAAACCATTACTTTAGACATCAAAGGTTTTTGTTTTTTAAAATGTTCAAGCAAAATCAATTAAATGCATATCATACAGACAAGCAATAGTATAGTAAAATTGTTTAACTATAGTTACAGTCTTGTACATTAAAGAAAATTTTAAAAGAATAGAGGATCTCTATGATGTATTTAAATCTACAAACTTAACCTATTTTAAAACTGTTTGTTCTTAAAAATTCTTTAGCATTGAATATTACAAATACAGCCAGGAAATGAACCTCTGAGATGCAAGATCTCAGAGAAACAGACTGCTTTCTATACCTAAATTTCATGAAAGACAAGTTCATGTGTTGTTTTTCCTTTGATATAATTAGCTTTTCGTTGAAGAGAGTATAAGATACCAAATTAAAAATTATGATGTGTTTTAGGATAAGATTCTTAAATTATTTTAAACAAAGATTTAGTATCATTGATTTGAAAAAAATTTTTTGTAATACTTTAAATGTAATATACAATTTAAAAATTATCTAAAAATCTTGTTTACTAGATTCCTTAATTACATTTATGTATATCAGTACTACATTTTATTTAAGATAAAAAATATTTGGTAGTATTTACTTAAGTTGTGTACTTTATAAAATTAAAAAGGCTTCCTTAGAAAATTATAACGTTTCTTCTTAGAGATTGATCAAAAACTTTAAAGAAAATTTGTGAATTAAAATAGATACATTTTGAGTAATAATGATAATAAAGCCAGTATTTATTGGGATGATGAAAGAATTATTTATAAGTGTGTAGGCTCCAAGCAAAAAAGAAACCTTTTTTCAAAACCAGGTAAACATTTAAGTTTAATTTTTTTGTTGGCTACAGGATAAAATGTCACTGGTCTGACAACTAGCTGTCCAACTAAAACTAAAACTTCTCAAAACTCAACACAGAGAAGACAATTATCTAAATAAATGTATTATATTGATGTTAACAACCTTATTTTATATAGATTAACTTTTAGAAGGACAAATTCTTTAAATTTGTCTTTGGCTTAGCAGTTCCCAGGTTATGTCTACAACAAAACAGAGTTGCTAGAAATTCTATGTGTTTCACGGATATATTCAACAGGTTGAATTTTTACCAAAAATATTCAGACTATTAACTTACCTTACATTTTAAAAACAAATACTGAAAATATTTTCTGTGCTATAATTGATGTAATCAACATTATCTTTAAAAATTATTTCATTTATAACTTTATGAACACATAAAAGCAAGTTTCCATAAAAAATTTACATCTAGAAGCTGCTAGGCTGCATGGGGCTTCACTTAATGATAATGACAAGAAAATACAAGCTTGATATCTATTTTTCAAACATTGCAGTGAGCCTATTATAATGCCACAACACTAAACAGATATTTTATATTCTTTGGGACTTGCACACATTTAAAGTAAGAAAGCAACAGGCTTACCTGTGGCATCTATGAGAACGATGAAATGAAATAGGAGAAACATTGCAATCAATCTGATGCTGAAGTGATGTTGATATCAGAAAAATAACAATAGGTTCACGGCAATTGAGTTATTAGAGGGAGCCTCCTTACACCTCCGAAGGAGTTCTGATATAGTAACGGGGGTGCCTCCCATGTTTCTGAGCATGCTCACAGCTAAAACTTCACTGGCATGAGGGGAAATAAACTCTTGTCACTATGCAGTCTGCCTTTTTATTCTATTTTAAATGTACTTCTGTGTTCTTGTTCATTCATTCATTTTGATGTATAAATGGACATATAAATATGACTAGTATTATTAACAATAATTTCTTGATCACACTTTTTTCCTTCCAAAGCATGTAGAGCAACTTGTGCTTATTTTAAATTCAAACGCATAGAAATTCTGAAATATGAAAGGATATAGATTTAGACTCTGAAACTCTTTCCAGGTATGTTTTGCACTCAGTCAGCAAGAAACAAGACAATACTGTCAAATACACAAAGAACATCGACTCCTAATCAAATGCACTTAAATATATTTTCTGATGACATACAGAATGATAGCAGTAATTAAAACACATGGCCTTGTGTTTCAGAGTTGCTCACTGTAAAACTTTTACACAGGATTTTGAACTTCATACATTTCCCTTATAATCATATTCCTATTTTCAAGTAGAAAACTTTGTCCTGGCCTTCAGGTCTATGTTGTATACCGATTAGAAAGTATTATTTATGGCAGAATTTTGATATTTTAAAAACAGCTTGAAAAAAGTATATTGCACAAGTTAAAGTATAGAAGGGATTTTGGTGATAGTCTTCAGCTTATCCAAGTGTAATTGCAATAATCAGTCCAAAAAGGATGTTGCTTTTCCAGATTTCCCTGTCAAGATAGATATTTTATTAACTGGGAAATATCTATGCAGAAAACAGTTTGTAGTCCTGATTTGCACAGAAGATTCTGTAATGAGTGATGCAGACACTCTTATATATTGTTGTCAATTGTCTCCTAACAATATTGTTTAGAAACTGTCTTGTGATGGTTGTCTGTTGTCATACAAAATCATGAGGTGGATTTTTCTTGTTTTGTTACAGCCTTGGATGGAATAAGGATTCAAAAGGAACTTGAAATAAAAGAATTTTATTTATCACATCACGTCATTGGTTCTTCCCTCAAGAAGTGAGTTAAATTCCCTCTGATACCTTCCAGATACGTTTAGATGTGCTCTCATCTGATTTTTCAAACCAAAAGAAAAAGCAACAGAGGGAATAATGTCAAAGATGAAAAGAAATACTCGGAGATCTTTTCTTGTATTTCAAGCAATTTCTTTTTTTCACAAAATTCAAGGTCTTTTAGGTAAAGAAATCCTTATTTCATTTTAAAAAATCTGGGCTGGTCAAGGTTTTTACATTTTGGGTTCTGCCAAACTGATGGATACTAGTTTCTAGTATCAAAACTTTGAGCATGAATTTTAAGATTCAATTAAATCCCATAAATTATCTATTAGAAGTCCATTTGACACTTACGTAGATTTTCCACAAAATAACTTTTGGAGAAAGAAAAAATGTCAAGATTTCAAAGAACTTAGTTTAGACTTCATGAATATTAAGGCTTAGTGATAGATTTAAATTGCTAAAAAGTTGAATCATTCATCTTTTTCGGATAGGGTTTTCAAAGTTAATCTTTGAAATATTAACACTAAAATATGCAGCACTGAATAATTATAAGTAATAGTTAAGAATATCCTTGGCTCATTACTGGCTTTTTAAAGCAAGAATTGAAATATGATTTCATGTGGTATGTTTTGAACTTTATCCCGTGTGCATATCCAGCCTTTCGAGCTGCAACGGGAATGGCTGAAATGTACACAGAACTATAATGTATGCGTTTAAATAAGAGCAAATGAATTCACTTGCTCCTTAAAGACTTAATTGCTAAGAAGCCTCCAGAGAGTGTGTCATGCAGAGATGAGACAGAAGACATCCACGTGAGCTGGTTCATTACTAGATATTAACTTCAAAGCTGTGTCAATGTGTTTTATTGATATTTCTGGTATCAATTCATTTCTATATTCATTTCTAATCTCTTGTCAATAGTATCCATATTTTGGTAATAATAGGAACTCAGGTAATTATATGTTTACTATTCAATATAATTCTGGCTGATTTAAAGGGTTTATTTACTATTGAAATTCTAATTACCTAGTTTATGGGTATGCATGGGGAGTGAAGCAGGGACTTTCTTTGACTGTATTATAACATTTATGCAAGCCTTAGAAATCATTGTTAAATAAAAAGTTCTTCAGATTATAGTTACCAGCATCTTTTGATTTTAACACATTTTTAGAAAGTTGTGTAACTGTTTGACTTAAGGCTATAAGTCACTATCTTGTTCAATTAATGTGTTCAATCAAGGCATTTAATAAACTCCTACTACACTTTCAGGTAGCATTACCTTGTAAAAACTTATCACCTCTGTAAACCATGTAGTTTTTTAAATTAACAAAATCTTACACATTAGCAATTTAGTATTACTTTCTGTTTTCAGAGAAAAGGGAATAATAATAATTCATAAATGAATGGCATTTCTATATAATAAACACCAAAACTCTAAACTTATGACACCATCCAACAATGACAATATTCATTTGAATAGTCACCTTACTCTAAATCAAATTACAGTAAGATCTTACTAATACAGCTCCACTAAGTAATTGTACTAATTATGTGTTAGCCTTTCTACATAAGTTTACAGCATGAAGTTATCATTTTAAAAGATTGATATTTTATCTGCCCTTTACAGCAGTGGTAGCAGATTTATTGGCACACTTCAGGCAGAGAAAGGCTAACTGAATCACACAGTCTCATCAGCATTTTGTGTCTATTAGTTGAGCAAACCAATCCTGTTATAGGCAAGAAGTCTAAGTGCTCTAACCCTAGTGTGCTAAATTTAAAATAATTTAAGTTATGCTCCATTTCTCTGGGAATTTTCACTCTTGGCAAGCTCTGCTATGAAGAGCATAGCCATAAAACTGGAGTAAAAAAATATTACTGATACACACCGCTGGCACTACAGTAGATTAGCTACTCAGAAAGGCATTTTTTTTTAAACTGGAAAATAATTACTTCCTGAATAAAATTTTGTATTACATTCCTATTGTCTTCAAAATAATGTTAATCAAATCTAAAGGGGAAAAACCTACAAAACCAAACCAAACGCTGAAATGGCGTTGGAGTACAGCAAATACAGCAGAAGACAAGGCTGCCTTGTGAACCACTGTGACTAGCAGAGCAGCAACTTGTAGGCGGAGCCTGGCATCAAGGCAAGTCTGAGAGCTGAACCTCAGCTTCCTCCGCGGATCCAGCTGAGGACTGTGAGAGTGATGCCCCCTAGCACGGTCCAGATGAAATGGCCTCCAGGGAAAAACAACTTCAGTTGAGACCTTCAGCTTTTACCCAGATTATCTACCAATGATTAGCCCATTATCCAGAATCAGTGAAGCACTCTTGGGATAGAGTCAACACCACAGCGACAGATTTAGAGCCCTAAGGACTTCAAATATTGAAATTATGAGTTATGTATTACAAAATTAGTATGGGATGGATACAGCATTGATGACTACTCAAGCTGGCTGGGAAAATAAGTGAGACCTGTCAATACAAGATCCCAGGACAGTGCCAAGTAATTCCCAGGAGCCCCCAACTCTGCCCCTCAGGTGGACATGGAGCGCCCTTTTATGTTTGCTTTTCTCCTTTCCTATCTTTGTTCAGCCCATGCTCATTCTACAGAGTTAGTTCTCTTGCCCCTTCAACTCTCACCTGTCAAATAAACTTTTGACACAATTTTTGGCTTTTCTCATCCAATTCTATGTTTGAAGCAAGAAGGACCTGGAATATTTTCCGTTGGCAAATCATTTCTAAAAAAACAAAGCCACACAATGAATATGAAAAAAGTAATCATCAAAAAGAAGGTGGTACGAGGGAATATCCAGGTCAAATGGAACCACTAATGCCAGTTTTTCACAGAAACTCCACATTGAAACTCTACACTCCCAACAGTGGAGAGGGTTCCTTTTCCCCTACAACCACACTAGCATTTGTTGTTGGTTGATTTCATCCTAGCAGCCATTCTTTGTGGAGTGAGATGAAATCTCACTGTTGTTTTCATTTGCATCTCTCAAATGACCAGTGAAGTATAATATTTTTTCATATGTCTATTTATTAATACTACTGTTTCAACTGAAATGTCTGCTCATTTCAGAGGCTCATTCTTGGATTAGGTCTTTAAATCTGAGGAAGGTCCTAATTTTTGGGTCCATTTGATTGGTAGATTTAGAGATTAAGACATAGGGTCAATGCTTCCAGTATTAAGAATACCCAAGGAAGGTCAAGGTGAACTTAAGGCAGATTCTTGCATCTGTATGGTACTGAGAGTCTCCTCACCTTATACAATGGTACCTCAGTTCATGAACACTTTTATTTGTTAACAATTTTGTTCACACAAAGATGTGTTCAGCAAAATTTTGTTATTATTTGCAAACTGCATTAGGTGACAAACACAACACCAGTCATGTTTCTCACTGAAACACAAATGTGGCTGTCTTTCCTAGAACTGTAGAAAAGATTAAATTCATAAGCCACTGTACCATATACCATCATATATATATATATATATATATATATATATATATATATATATAGTCTACAAATTTATATATACTACTGTATACTAGGTCAGATAAAAAACAGGGCAGATACTCAAAAGGGATGTCAGAAATATTATGGTTCTTTATTCTTCCTAAGGAATCCATTCCCTGCAAAAGGATTACACACTCCCATGTTCTGTTGTGTGATGTGGCCCTGCCTGTCAGTAATGTGAATTTTTCTGCTCCAGTGACAACTAGCTTGGTCAAAATATATTTCATTAACTGAATCTGACCAAATATGATATATAGTGCCTTCCAGCAGTGGCTTTATGCCTTTTTGGTCTCCCTTAGCCTTTTATGCTCCCCTATTTCTTAGCCATAATGAAAGGTACACCAATCATACTTGAATCTCTGTCCAGCCAAGTCCAGAAATGCCACAGATGATCCACGGAGCTGGAAAGAAGTTAAACTGGCTTATTGTTTTTAACTATTAGGACTGCGACAGTGTTGTTTTTGGTGTCAGTGCCACAGTCAGGCCTGACTGAAAGCCACAGAGACCTGGAGATCATTAGTCTGCTCCTCAGGTTTTCAGTGCAAAGACTAGACGGTTGGGGTAGAGCTATGTGCTATATACAGAGAATATATTAATATATAAATTCAATTTTTCCTCATAGAGTTTCTTAATTTTTTGATTACTGTAGTACATGTTGAAGTAAATAATATTTACATTATCCTTAGGGAGTAGGTACACATACTTCCTATCCACCCCCATACCTCCATTTTTAGATCCCCTTACCATTTGCAAAAGATTTATATGTTTCTTATATCTTCTATATATTATCACAAATTATTTAAAGTAATTATTTAGGAGTGAGTCCCAGAGCTGGCATTCCTTTCATTTTTCACAAAACAGTTCTTGGTAACTAGGTTGTTTTTTCTGAAATTATGCAGAATATCACTGGAGTTTGATTCACACTCAGTTAATAACTTTCTAGTGCATTTGCAGGACTATGTGCCTTCATTTTAAAGCTTCAGGTAACATGAAATAAATTAGAAACTTATTGGATGGCTATTAAAATTTTCAGGTCAGTGTATTGAGTTTACCCTGAGTGAGAGAACTTTTATTTATAGCGTACCAACTATGTATATTGCTAAGTAATGATGTTTGACCTAAAGCAAGAAGTCACAAATCACTTTTATCTAAATTCTTTTCAAATTTATTATAGCAACCCTTCATTTTATAGAATCATAAAACAAGACTAGCAGAGCCCAGCGAAGCCTTTGATCCAGCCTGATCCGTGTGAGTGTTGTCATACTACCCTAGGCGTACCTTGCTTTTACTTGGTTATGAACACTGGCTTGTGAAGTGCTTCTTGCTCTTTTACTTTCTATATTTTTACAGGGGGATAAAGTATGCAGAAAATCCCTAAATGTTTCATTTTAGATGGAGCACCAAGGTCTCATTTGCTCAATTAATCCATTTATCTCTAAATAGCACAGTTAACTCTGTTCACTTTTGAGCTGCACTGTGATAATTCAGCATGGATACTTTTATTACACTTGCTGACGTTGTTTGTTCATCAAACTTTGATTGCACTTAATTTAAAAAATGTGGAGATTGTAACAAAAAAGTAAGGAAACAAATTTTATATATATGGGGGGTGGTAGGGTGGGTGGGGCTATGGGAAAAAAATGAGAATTAAGTTGTGTCTTATACTGGTACAAATCCCCATTATGGAGTGCAATCATGATGTGTATATTTAATGTACCAATAAAGATAATTTAAAAAAATGAGGTGTGACGTGCACGGAAGACTGGAGTGGAGGGGGCTTTTGGGGAGTGTCAGGTATTTAAGTGGAACAGGGGCGAACATGTGGGGAGCTTTCTAGGCCATAGGAAAAAGGGTAGACCTCACACAAAAAGAAAGAAAGTTGTGGAAAAACCCGAATCAGTAGGAAGGAAGGATAGATTAATGTGGCTTCTGAGTGGAGAGTATGCTGGAGAACACAGAGCCTGAAGGCAAAGAAGATGCTAGATGTATCATTGTATCCCAGGAAGTAGTGAAGCAATGCTTGATGGGAGAACAGAGAAAACAGAACAAATATGAGATCTATTTCAGGGGTAGAACCGACAGGAGATGTTGAGAATGAGGAGGGAAGGAGAAGGGGAGGGGAGGGAAGGAGAGAAAGAGAGAGAGGGAGAGAGAGAGGGAGGGAGAGAGGTATCTTAGGGCATTCTCAGGTCTCCGCACTGAGCCAGTGAGTAGGAAGCCTAGGAAAAAGCGAATCTGATCAGGAGAGATGCTGGGGAGGACTTCCATGTCCTGAGGTGGGAGGCCTGAGGGACTTCGACAGAAATTTTTAGCTAGAATGTGAAATCAAAGTCAGAATATGGGAAAGTGTGATGGTCTGAAAAATAAGAAGTTCACTGGTGAAAATAGCTCCTTAAAATATTTGAAATAAAAAGATTAAAATTAATGGAAAATAAAATAAAAATTTAGAAAATCACTCAGTTGTTATATGGCAGAAGATATTCCTGAGAAATCTTACTTAAAAGTCACTAAAATTCTAAGGCATTCAAGGTACTAATGGTGCATATAACTAATATCAGATTAATTAGCATTTTTCCATGATGGCACACACAGGCTGCATTGGGTAAACGCACATAAAAGAGAAAAGGACAAAATTACAATGCTATGGAGTATAGGTGAAGTTATGTAAACAATTGCATGCTGAATACTAGGTAGGTCCTGCTATGCAGTACTATTGATTTCAGAATGGGTATTTAAGGCACACAAACTAACCAATAAATGCAGAAAACACTAAACTCTGATAGAATGTTGAAAAGTGATTATAATTTTATGGACTATGCATTAGTAGCCAGAGGCCAAATAGCTAGGCTTTTCCAAACATGGGGTGCAGGGAAGGCTGGAATTCTCTGTTAAATCACAGAGCTGTGTCTCACTCAGATGCACACGAGGATGACTTCTCTAGGCCTTTATTTTAGGAGTCCCCAGAGCTCCAGTGAGGACAAAGGCATTCAAAGGGATTCAGGAAGGCAGCTGGGACCAGAGGGGAGATACTGGAGAGAGAAGTGATTTTTCTGGCTGATGCCAGTGGGGTCTTGAAACTTTTATATATCACTCAACATGACTGACTGATTAGAATCTGTGCATTCTCCCCATTCAACAGCCTCTCTAGGCTAAGATGTCTATTTTTTTGCAATCCCATAGCCATGCACTATATCCATTTAGAAACAGTTAACACCAAATACATATTATAAGAAAAATATATTTATGTGTGTGTAAAAAATATATTTAAGTGTATGTAAGTCACATAGTGTAGTATGAGTTGGTGTACATTATAAAGAATTATTTGAAATGATAATTGTTAGAACTCCTATAGCATTATAACTACTAGGGCATTATATGAAGCTTGTAGTGGATCTAGCAGGAGAAGAAAAGGACACGTTATTACAGATATGAGTCCAGCAAGACACTAAGAGAGAAGGGGAAAATGCCAATAGAAAAAAACTAAGTAGTGGAATAATCAATGACAAATAATTATAAAGAGAACAGGTAGAGAACAGTTAAGTAGGCTGAAATGATGAAATATTCTTAAATATGATATAAATACTTTGAATAAGCCCATGAAAGAAATTGGGAGAATATCAGAATTATACATAATTTAGTTTTTCACTCAGGAAAGATCAGAGAGCAAGGAAACTTCTCTTTCAAGGGTATGCCAATAATTAGTTTTTATTCACCTTATACCTGACATGGTTATATTTCTATTTAAGAAAATTAACAAGCAGTTACTTAGAGAGTCATACAAGCGTAGAAATGGCCATATCAGGAAGGATTATACACAGATCTGTTGACAAAGCATTCAATGGCTCAGCAGAGAATGGCTTTCTCAGGAGAGTTTGGCTACTGCCCAGTACAGAGGCCAAAGCTTGTATCATCATAGGTTAAAATGACACTTGCATGCACTGAGCACTTGAGAAATACATACCGAGGCCCCATTTTCACTCTTCTATAGCACTGTCCTTCTGTCACGTTATTTTTCTATTGCTCCATTTTGACTACATGTGTTTTGCTGTTGAATTTTTTTAAGCAAACAAACCTCTTGAGGCAAGTGTATTGAGCATTGTTTGAAATGGTAATTGTTATAATGACTGCCAAGTGCAGCATTATATGAAGCCTCTAGTGGATCTAGCAGATGGATATAGGAATATTTCTAAAAACAGAAACATCATGTGCAAATCTGCATTTCTTATAAAGTAGGAATTTTTCACTTCAATGACTTTCCCAGGGTAGACCCTTGGGATCCTAGCTGAGGTCGTGATTTGAACTGAGTCCTTTTAGTACTGTTGCTCTAGGAGACAGAAACTATTAACTCTTTTCATATACTTTATATAAAATATGTTGCATATAATAATACAGATTATATATATATGTAAATGGTTTTAAGAGCTATAGCTTATTACACCTAAATAATCAATTTTATGTGTATATTTCAGAGTGAACAATTTTGTGTTAGTTTTTGTTTTTAGGCTTTGTAGCCTAAAGTTAAGGCTAATGTCTTGCCTTTGGCTATCCAGTTGTTCCAATAGCTGTGGAAAAGACGACCATTCCCTATTGAATTGTGCTGAAAGCTTTACTAAATAATTAATTTATCATATGTATGCAGGCCTATTTATGGGGTTTTTGTTATGTTATATTGATTTATAGCCTATCCTTTTGCCAATACCACAGTGTCTTAATTACAGTAACCTTAGCACAAATCTACTTCAGGCAGCACAAGTACTCTGACTCTATTCTTTCTCAAATCTGTTTGGACCATTGTAGGTTATTTGCATTTTTATAGGATGAACTTGTCAATTTCTACAGATGGTAATATTATTATTATTGGAATTATGTGAAGTTTACTTATAAACTGAGAGAGATCTTATACCTAAGGTCTTCTGATTCATAAACATGGTATCTCTATCCACTTATTTAAGTCTTAAGTTCTCTGAACAATGTTTTATACTTTGCAGTGGACAAATATTGCACTTACTTGATTAAAATTGTTCCTCAACATGGCGTCATTTAAAATGATACAAATTACATTTTTTTTTTTTTGAGACAGGGTCTTGCTTTTGTGGTTCAGGTTGGCCCTGAGCTCATCCTCAAACTCACATCACAGCAATCCTTCTGCCTCTGCCACCTGAGTGCTGGGATTACAGGTGTGAGCCACCACACCCGGCACTGTGGTATGTGGTACTGATTGCTGCTGGGTGTGAGTCTCCACGCCCAGTACTGTATGTGGTTAACCGGGGATCAAACCTGGGCCCTTGCACTTGCAAGACAGGCGCCGGAACCACTGAGCTAAATCCCCGGCCCACAGATTACATTTTAAAAAATATTTTATTCCTGCTATTTTTTCTAGCATATAAATGATTTTGTATATAACTTCACATAAAGGATCTGGTAAACTTAGTAATCTAGTAGCTTTTGTATACTGCTTAGAATTTGTTTTCATAGGTTATCTTACGATCTGCCAAGAATGACAAGTACAGATGTGTTTTCCAATCTGTGTACATTGTATACGTTTTTTTCTTGCCTTATTGCACAGGCCAGGGCAGTGATGGCAAAACTTTTAGAGCGTTCAATGATACAAAAGCGCATGCAGTATGCGTGCTACGGGCGTACTACCACCCAGCTGGGGCCTAGTGCAGTGTTGTATAAAAGTGTTGATAATGGACATCTTTGCTGGTTCCTGAGTTCAGGGAATCTTTCACCACTAATTATAACATAACTTTTCTTTTGTAAGATGCCCTTTATTAGGGTGAGGAAGTTTCCTTTTACAAAGAAGCTTACAAATAATAAATAGTAAATTTTTTTACATGCTTATTGTAAATCAGATTAAAGCATTTTGTGCTTAATCCTACTATCTAAATATTTTCATAATCTATCTCAGTTTTTAACTAAAGTCTAAGATCTTTTCAAATTTAGTACCTTTATGATAATTCTTCACTTTCCTCATTCACTGCTTTCAATTTGAAGTTCTTGATTTGTCTTATTTTTTTGGTCTGATATGTAATGTGGAGTTTCCTGTCTTGTCTCTTCCTAAGATTTTGTTTTCACTTTTGATTTAAAGCAGGTTTATTATAATATGTCTCAGTGTAGTTTATGTTTCTTGTTTGTTTAGCTTCTTCACTCTATTAAAATTGTTAAAAGAACAAAAAATATTTTTTGAATATATCATCCTACAGGATTTTATATTTGACAGGTAGAGAGGAAGAAAAAGCAAGAAAAGCACTACTAAAATCTCAACATTGTGAGAAAAATTAGAATGCTAGTGGAAAGACTGAAAAATGGGTATAGCTTAGGATTATGGAGATGGAGCTGAATGTGTCAGACTGAATATCAACGTGAGCTTAGGTTTGTTCATATCATGGAGACTTTGGACTTGAAATGTGTTAAGAAGCCCTTTGTTACTGATTTAGAGAATATGAGGAAAGCTGTGTTTTAGGCAGATTGATAGTCACAGTTTAGATCTTAAATATTCCCCCAAAGCTCATGTTTTGTAGACTTTCTCCCCGGATGGTGGCACTATGAGGAGGTGGTGGGACCTTTTGGAAGAAGGATGAAGGAAGTCCTTGGGAGAATGCCTATCAAGGAGATACTGGGACCTTAGCCCTTCCTCATTCTGTTTTTGCTTCCCACTATGAGGTAAGCAGCTTTCTTCACCTACATGTTTCTGCCATGATATGTTGCCCTGACACAAGCTTAAAAGCAATCACAGATGGAAATCGTGAGCTAATTAAGTCATCTCTGCTGGACATGGTGACTCATGCTTATAATCCCAGCACTTGGGAGGCAGGGGCAAGAGGATTGCTGTGAGTTTGAGGCTTGCCTGCACTACAAATGAGTTTAGGGCCAGCCTGAACTACACAGTGAGACTCTGTCTCAAAAGACCAAAAAGACTTCTTTGTTAAGTTTATTTCTCTCAAACGCTTTTGTCTCAGCAATGGAAATCTGTCTCACACGGTGTTCAAACAATGGTATGAAAGATGGAGGAACAGAGTAAGGAGACAGAGAAGAGAGAATCAGGAGCTCCTTCGTTTTGTTTTGTTTTGTTTTATCAGGAATCAAACTCTGGGCCTCATGCTTGTGAGGCAGGCACTATGCCACTCAGCTACATCCCCAGCCCAGGGGAGCTACTTGGATAAAGGCAAAATAAGACCCATCATAAAACAAAATAATACTCTTCAGAATTAGCCGGCAACAAGTGTTGGTGAGGCTGTGGAGAAAAGGGAACCCCTCTCCACTGTTTGTGGGAATGTAGACTCGTACAACCTCTGTGGAGATCAGTGTGGAAATTCCTCAAAAAGCTAGGATTGGAGGTCCCATTTGACCTGGCCATCTCTCTGCTAGGAATATGCACAAAGGATTAAAAGATTCATTTCACAGCGACATATGTGCACCTATGTTTATAGCAGCTCAGTTTACGCTTGCTAAATCTTAGAAACAACCCAAATGTCCATCAACTGGAGACTGGATAGAGAAGATGTGGTTCTTTTATAGAATGGAGTATTACTCTGCCATTAAAAATGATAAGATTGAGTCATTCATACTCAAATGGATGCACCTTGAGGACGTTCTCATAAGCAAAATAAACAAGTCACAGATGTGTAAATATCTTATCTTTTCTCTGGTATGAGAAAATGAAGTTGTAAATGAGTTGTAGTATGTATAGTTGATATTGTGAAATATAAAATATTTAAAAGGGAAGAGAATGTAGGCCTAAATAATGAGGGGAAAATGAATGTGGGAATCATAAAGAAAAAAGGAAACAAAGACTGTATATACAGGGGGTGGGGGATTGCAAGGTGGGAGGAAAAGGGGAAAAATGAGAATCTAGTCATGTCATATTTTGGTAAAAACTCTCAATGTTGAATACAATGGTGATGTATATTCATAATGGACCAAGAAAGATTAAATTAAAAGAATAATACTTTTCAAAGGCTTAGAGATCTAAACATAAAAGAGGAAACCATGGTATTAGAGAAAAGCATGGAGAGGTTTTTACAAGCAAATCAACACTATGCCCATTAAAACAGGCCATTAATCAAAATGAGATTTGGAGAACAAGTGGACTCTCTTTAAAGGACAGTGAGACTTTCCCCCATCCCTTCTGTGGGCGTTAACATACATCTCTACTGCTGGTGCTTTCTCTTAGACATCCTCACTGTTGCTCTTGGTTCATTTCCTATTTGAACGCTGGTCAATGTGCAGACCTTTTGGCCAAATTAATTGGTCTACAGTGTCGTTTATCCACCATGACTGTGCCAGGATAAGGAATGCCTACCCTGTGCCTGACTGAAGCTGAACGCAGATCTTCCTTTGCTGGAAATAGGGCCTCAAGCGCTCTGATGGCAGAGCGTACGGCTCTCTGGGGTCTCTCCTCTGTTTTCTTGATGATTTAATATGCCTGATTTTATCTTTTTTTCCACTTTATGTGGTTAGTTCTTACTAAGACTTTGATTTAGGCTCACCTGGTGAGCATCCATAAAACACTATAAGAGAAAAATTGATCTTTCTCTCACATAAAATAACTCCAGAAAGATAGTAGTTCAGGCCTGGCCTGAAAGCTCCACTATGTCAACAAGGCTTCAAGCCACAAGAGAAAAGGGGAGACACAGTCTTTTGTCTTGTGCAGCAGTGTTCCTGGTTGCAAGGCAGGACTGAGCAGGAGGGATGGCATGGGTTGTTGCAATGTCAACTGGGAATCTTTGAAACTCTCTCTGTTAGCCTGTGTGTCTTTGAAAAGTCCCCTAAGATGCTTTTTATTTGGTGTTTTTGAGGCAGGATATCACTATGTAGTTCAGGCTGGACTTGAATTCACTATGTAAACCAGGCTAGCCTTGAACTTGCAGTGATCCTTCTGCTTTGGCTTTCCAAGTCATGGGATCATGGGTGCACACCACTATGCCCAGTTTGTGCATTTATTTTATCATTATGTTCAATAACATAGACTATGTCTTGATCATTTTTCCTAGATTATTTACACAGTTCCTGCCATATGAACACTATGTTGGATTGCATTATTTGATCAATACAGACCATCTTTCATTCTGGATCTATTTTACCACTGGAAATTATTGTTCTTAACATTAATTAGAAGGAATGTTTCTGAGGATTGAAGGGTCTGCTAAGTGTGGGCAATAAGCTTCTTTGCCTTAAAAAGAGACTGTGATCTGAGGGCTGAAGTGTGCCCCCTGCCTGGAAAAGTTGTCAAAGCTGGGCAGCAGAGGTTGTGGGAGGCATGTGACAGGTGCTCCTGTTGCTTGGCTCCTTCTTTCCTCCCAGTGCGTCTCAGCTGCACTCTGGAGGGCGAAATTTCTCCCACGGATGTTTACTCATGTTTCTAGCTTCCAGTAGCTTTGGAATTTTTCTCTTTGTTCTTGTTTTTATGAACATTTAAGGAAAGGCTTGAAGGAGGCAGGGTTTACTGGTGGGGTTCTGTTTTATTACTTAGATCTTGCATTACAGAATTTCAGTGGAAATTGATTTGTCCAAAAATCCTGGTGACACATTAATATTAGGATAATGGGATATTGGAGTGGTTATGGGCAATTTTGACAGTTTATTGATAATTTCGTAAAATAAATTTCTTTCCATTGAGTCATATGTACCAACCAACTTTTATTATAAAACCAGTTTATTTTTCTGAACCCGAGTTTGTCCTGAAACAGCAGCAAAATCATGTTTCATGATTCAGCAAAGCCCATAAAGTTTTATAGAAATAGTAACTTTTAAATTCTGACAAAATGAAAATGGAATCTAAGAAAATATGAAGAAATTTAGATTTAAAATTTTCTCATTTTAGTTTAAAGCTCTAAATGAAAAATGGTGAGAAATTTATTGAACACAACTGTTAAATAAAAAAGAGAAAATTGAAACTTTAAAAAAAAGTCTTTCTCCAATTCTTGCAAACAGAATATATGGAATCTTTCTTGCTTTACTTTCTCATATATTTTTTGCCATTTCCAGAAGCCATTTGTATTAGAAATTACAGAGCAAGAAAGGGAGAGAGACTGAAAGACAGAGAGAGAGAGACAGAGAGAGAAAGAGAGAGAGAGAGAGAGAGAGAGAGAGAGAGAGAGATTCTTCCTAAGGAGTGAGAAAGTGTCAGCAATCTAGATAGCCTTGTTCATTTGAAAAACCTGGAAAACCTTATTTGCTAGAAAAACTGATAGAATGAAATACATCTGGAGAGTATGTCATATCTTGAGCTAGTTCTGTTATTTAAAAATTAATTCATAATTTTAATACACTGAATGCTGAAATGTATAATCAGCACCAATTATATATTTTACTAGTAACTGAGCATTTTTCACTTAAAAGTTTCTTTCAGGAATATAAAAAGAACAAGTTGATAGTCCACAAAAAGTAACACTTCACGCAAACACCACACATACGTATACACACACACACACACACACACACACACGTACATGAAACTGTGAACTCAGGACATGACTGCACTACAGAATATTTGTCAGAAAAGCACATTGTATTATTTTGGATTTGGCAAACCTCCAGCCCATGGGCCAGATTTGGCCCTCAGCTCTAGTTAGCTCATTTTTGACAAATGTTTCTTCTGGAGTGTCGGCCAGGCGAGAGCTTCAGCAGCCCCCACGTGACCTTACTGCCAGGATGATTTCATTTTAGGACGGTTCCGTGAGAGCTTAATGACTTGCAGTGGAGAACTGTGGACTGTGGGTCTCAACTCAACAAAGCTTTGAGTGGAAGCACTGCCTGGGTAGAGAGAATTTCTCTCTTAACTTCTTGTAGTTCAGAAACTACTGGGCTGTGCTCTTTTGATTCCTTCCTTTTTTTTCTTTTTAGAACTGTGTTGAGCACACAAAAAAAACTCTTAATAAATATTTGCTGGTTGAGTTAATTGATTTTTTAATGTAATCAACTTCTCTGTGCTTTTATTCAACTCTTATTACTTTTCCCTTTTCCACTTCCTTGGTTTCTTGTTCTTCATTAAAAATAACACACTATAGAACTGAAATAAATGTTTTCATGTATGGCATGAGTAAATTGAAAATTTTAAAGTTTATAGTTGACAGAAAAGAAACCAAGAAGCTTATTTTAACCTGGATTGATTTTTCTCTTTAATATTAAAATTCCTTTATATGAAAATTTCTTTTTCTTATAATTAATTGATAAACCATCATTAATATGCAAAAAGCATTTAACATTGCAGCATTGAAGTAAGCAAAACTAGCTTTGCTTCTTTCCTCATCTCAGATAGCTTTGTGAGCTTTATTTAAAATATTAAGGGTACTGAGTGCTTATCATTTTTAACTTTCAAAGAAAGAGTAACAGCCTAAGAAAATAACACCTTGACTGTAACCATAACCATGTTGCCTACAGCAAAAATTAATACACTCTGCCTAAGGATTAGAGGTCCCTTTTGACCTTGCTATTCCTCTGCAAGGTTTATTCATGAAAGAATTAAAAGATTTATATCATCAGGACATATATGTTCCCATGTTTATAGCAGCTTAGTTTGTGATAGCTAAATCTTGGAAATAGCCCAAATGCTTATCAACTGGACACTGGATAGAGAAGATGTGTTGGTTTTTTTTAATAAAATGGAGTATTATTCTATCACAAATATTATGAACTGGAGTCATTTATACTCAAATGGGCATACCTGGAGGACAGACTCATAAGTGAAATAACTAGGACACAAATGTGTAAATAACATATCATTTCTCTAGTATGAGAAACTGAAGTGTAAATGAGTTCTAAAATGTATAATAGATATGAAATAGAAGAAAACATTAAGGGTTATTTGCAATGTTAAAAGAGCTTACAGCCTTGTACAAGGTTGGGGAAGAGAATGTTAGTTAGTCTGCAAGAGCCAAGCCTCCTCGACTGTGCTAAATGCACCAGTTGCTCTCAGAATGTGTTAAATGCAAACCATTTGTTCACTCAAGGAAACAGACCCCTCCTTGTGGGACCAAATGGCAAACAGTCACATCCTGACTTCTGAGAAGGGCTGGTCCCCTCTCCCAGAGCCCAGGAGTGAATCAGGAAAGACTCCTAGCAGGGATCCGCTTTTCTTCAAAGATGAGATATAAACTGAAGGAACAAAGAGGGAAAAAAAAAAGCCATGTTGTGCTGCAAAGAGATGCCTTTCAGGAGCGCTGTAACGGATCACTGGAGAGAGGATGAGAAGAACACTGCTCTCAGCGCTGGAAGCCTCTTTGCTGATTACCTGTGTTGAAACCTTATCGGTGTTGTTTTGCTGGAGTGGTAATTATGGTATATTCTCGAATTGCTCTTACACTATCTTACTACTTCATATATAAATAAGAAAATTCTCCACATTTTTGGAGTGTTTTGGTTTCATTTTGTGAATCGAGCCTCAGTTCTGTTCAAAGGTACACCTGATTCAGCAAGTTTTTCTCCATTGTTGAAAGAAAAGGCAAAAGGGTGGGGAGAGACTTGAACAGGAGGGACAGAAAAAAATGGACAGTAAAAAAAGGAAGCAAATAGGTCACAGATAGATACATATCGCATCTTTTCTCTGGTATGAGAAAATGAAGATGTAAATGAGTCCTAGCATTGTATGTTATATATTGTGAAATAGAAAATGCTCAATGTAAAATAAGGTGAAAGGGGACAATGTTGAGATTGTCCCAAAAAAGTAAGGAAACAAATTTTATATATATGGGGGGGTGGTAGGGTGGGTGGGACTATGGGAAAAAATGAGAATTAAGTTGTGTCTTATACTGGTACAAATCCCCATTATGGAATGCAAGCATGATGTGTATATTTAATGTACCAATAAAGATAATTAAAAAAAAAAGGAAGCAAAACTTATGCATATAAGGGGCAGGGAGTTGTAGAGAGGGCAGGGGAATGGGAAAAAATGAAAATTAATAAGTGTCAGGTCCTGGTACAAACCGTAAATGTTGAGTGTGATCATAATGTATATATAAAATGTACCAATAAGATCAGTTTTTAAAAAGAAAAAGAGTTCTCACACACTTATCTTAGGATATTCTTTCTCTGAGGGATTTTGATTAGAAATTGCATCCTTGCTAAGGATTTATCTCAAGTGGTAATATGCCTACCTTGGAAACACAAGGGCCCAAGTTCAATCCCCGGTACCTCAGAGAAGTTGCATCCTCATTTTAGATGGTATCATTTTGCTATATGATGATCTCAGATTCCCCCTGGTATCATTATAAGCTGATTAAGAGTAGTGACTGGACTGGGGGTGAAGCTAGGAATGGATGGGACCCCAAAATGAAATATTGGTGGAGGAAAAGCAGAGCTGGGAAGGTTCCCAAGGCAAATTTTGGGGAAATGTGGAATTGTGTGGGATCCACACTTCAGGCAGACAACAGATGGCTTCTGGAGAGCACGGAAAAGCTTCACAGACTGTTTGATGCTCTTGTCCTCAAATGCCCCAGTGGTAAAATAAGACCAGATTCTACTTTTTTCCACTGAAGATTGGTTTAATGTAAAGAATAGATGTTTCTGATGAAATAGGAGCTGACCCTGGGCAGAACATGAGTAAAAGAACAAACACTGGAGGAAAATAATATTCTATTTCCATGTTCACATGTGTCCAGACAAGAGCAAACAGTCCTGTAATATAGGTTTGCTTAATAGTAACTACTGAGAAGCTGCAGACCTGGAGACAGAAGTGATCCTTTCAGTCCAGATCAATGTAATAGAGAATTGTGCTATGAGAATCCAGATAGAAAAGGAGAAAGGAGTCCAAGCTGGGATAGAATAGAGACATTTTCTGAAGCCGGTTCCCAAGTAAGAAGCTTTGAACATTGACCAGGGTGAACAATGCTCTTGTGGTTTGCTAATCCATAACTTAGCCAATGCTAAGAGTTAATTCAGTAGTTCAACTAGCTCTCCTGCTGTATTCTTGCAGGGTGAAAAAAAATGAGAATTAAGTTGTGTCTTATACTGGTACAAATCCCCATTATGGAGTGCATCATGATGTGTATATTTAATGTACCAGTAAAGATTAAAAAAAATAAAGAAGTAATTTCTAGTTTCTATATAAGCTGCAAGCTTAAACTAATACAAATGTATGTAATATGCTTTCTGTTTTGATTAAACTTCTGTTAATATTTTACCTGATTTACATTGTCACTTGTCCTATCTATCCATCTATATACCAGTCTCATATATATTTTCACACAGAATCATTAGAGAGCCTAATGTGTGATGTCTCTTTATGTAGCAATGTGTATTTTCTAAGAACAGGAAATTTAACCTCAATGCACTTGAATTTATTACTGTATTCTGAATATGTTAACTGATCAAATAACTTTTTAGTATTTTTTCTCCTTTTAATACAAAATACAGTTAAAAGTTATGGATATATGTAGTCATTATATTTGATTATCCTCCTTTAATATATTCCTCACACACCCAAAGGAACACAGTGTCCATGTAGGGTTTGATGATTCTAATTGGTCACCTAATGAGAATGTTTTTAACTTTGTCACTGCATAAGTATAATTTATCCCCTGCAAACTAATATGCAATCTGTGGGAACCTAAAGACCATTCAAATATCCCATTCCTTATAAAAATATCTCTATGTTTAGTATCAACTGATGATTGCCACTTGATTCAGTCTTTATTATGATGACAACAAAATTCTTGGCATTCCTTCAGATGTATCAGTCTATAATAGGCATTCTACAGTAAACAGAAAACTCCCTTATCTTCTTGATTATGTATTTTGCTACTACATGCCAGAATTGTCCTACATTTGGCCAGTAAATATCCTCTTGAGTATGTCTGGGCATATGAAATGCCCCTACCAGTTTTTTAGTTATTTACTTTACAACACCGTCAGACATTTCTGTCTTGCTTCAGTCTAGGAATCAGCCATTTTTCTAAGAAGTTCAGGTTCTTTTTGGCACTGAAGACAGAGACTGAGAAAAAACAATTGACATCTGCATGAAGACAACGGGAGCACAGAGGAAGAACTACCTTCAAAGTCTGCAGTTACTCATGAAATCTAAATGTAGTTTTCTCCTAAAAGAATCAGTCTCATTAACAGAGAAGAGGAGATAGGGCCTGGTGAATGAAGACTGGCACATGAGTTCTGAACCTGGCATACTCTTTTGTAAAACTTAACAGCAGTTAAAATTATCACCAAGCAAATTTGAACTTGGAAATTGTCTTGTATGATTATGACTTTACTTGAGTTGATTTTGTTTTTGTTTCTGCAGGGAGTTAGTTTGCTTAATTGTTGCTAAGGCTTGAATATTTAAGAGGTTCAGAGGTTGACATATTGGTGTCCCAGGCAGCAGCACTGGGAGGTGGTGGAAACTTCAGGAGGTCAGACTTAATGGGCGGTCCTTAGGTCATTGGAGGTGTGCCTTCAAAGGGCCTGGTGGAAAAATCAGTCTCTCTGATTTCCTATTTGGTGATCTGAGCTCTCTCACACACCTGCATGTGCTCCAGTCACAGTATGTCCCCATCAAACATCCTTACCAGAGCTCAAACCAATGGGACCACCTGATTTTGGACCATGAACCTCGAAAGGTCTGAGCCTAATAATCTTTTTCTCTTTATGAAGTTAGCTGCTTTAGAGATTTTTTTTGTAATAAAATATGATAAATACCAGAGAATAAAATTATTAAGGACAGTTTATCTCTCAGTATCTCATAAGCCCATTGTGTCAGTCATCTTTATATTTCTGTAACCCTGAGGTAATCAATTTAAAAAGGAGAAGAGGTTTATTTTGACTCACAATTTTTAAAGTTTCAGTCCATGTTCAGTGGCCATGTTGCTTTGGGGCCTGTTTTGAAGTACTAATTATGGCAAAAATCTGTGGTGAATCAAGCTGTTCCTTTTATAGTGACTCAGAACTCAAAAAGAGGAAGAAGAAGAGACCAGAGTCCCACAGTCCTCTTCCAGAGCATGCCATCAACAACCTAACTTCCTCCCATTTCACTCCACCTCTCAAAGGCTCCACTCCTTCCCACTAATGTCATAGGCTGGGCATTAAGCCTTCACCGTTTACCCAAATGTAACACATATTGTCTTTCCCACTGCCAAACACCTAACAGTAGGTAATTAGTAAATATCTCTTGATTAAAGACATTATAAGAGTAAGATAAGACTTTTTCCCCTCTTTACTTGGATTCTAAACTATCTGATTTATATCTCTAGATACTTTTCTTAGCAACCATATTCTCTTCTACGTATTCAATTTCTTTCTCCTTCTTCCCTTAAGGAGCTCAGGGCTTAGGTTTCAGTCCTTCATTTTTCTTGCCTTTGTAGTTTTTTCCAGTGATTCACTTATTTTCATGATTTTACCTATCAACTGCTTCTAAGTCTGGATTGTCCACGTTGACTCATTCCAAGTAGTAGTGACAGCTATTTTGGAAATAAAATAATAATTCATTACACAAGGATCAGAACAGAGTGTTTTTGTGTTTATAGAAACAGACATTCTCATTTACTTCACCCAACATCCTCCACTGTCAAGAAGAACAAGCCTGACTATTCTCACTTTCATTCTCAGGGAAGAAGTCACACAGAACTTTCCTAAGTCCATCAAATATTGGGTTTGGAGAAGGGAAAATGTAGGCATGGGCAAGCGAAGAGTGAGTCATGGGATAGCATTAGTGTATCGTGGAAGGCCTTTATGAGTCCCCCTCAAAGTCTTCATTTTCCCTATGAAAGTAGTTGTAAAAGAATTTTGAAATAAAAGAGGTTCTTTGACAAGAGACTGAATGATAAGGAGGACAGTGGGTAGCAATGAGGCAGTGTGAGAGAGCAGGAGTCAAGGTGCTACAGGTAGGCAGTTGATCCTGAAGAGCAATCAAAAGTGATGATTACAGTGCCTGCAAAGTGGGACGCAGTTGCAGCAAATCCTTGGTTTCTATGAAGAGAAGTTGGCCTGAAGAATGATGAGGTCAAGTACGGTATGGTGGGAAGTAAGTCCTCCTGTTCTTAACTCTCATTCAGCACTAATGGAAAAGTCTGGCTAACCTTTTCAGCAAATGTCTGGAGATCTGAGATAGGCCAGTGAAAAACAGACAAGCATTAGCAGTGGCCTCCAAACATGTAGGCATGGGGAGCTGTTGGGGCCCCAATCCACTGGACGATCTTAGAGAAATCTGAAGAATCAAAGAATATTTGGGATTTCTTCTACCAAATCAAAAGCCATATAGAACACCACCAATGGCTGTAAGCGCCATACAACAATTTCAGAAAGAGAACCAGCTCTCCAGCAGAACTGTCTGCTCTGCTCTGGCCATGAGAAGATGACAGAGACTTGCCATTAGACAGAAAAAAGACACCATAGGTAGCTCTCAGGAAATTTCTTTGTACTTGTTCAACGTGGCCTGGTTGATATTTTATCAATTTACAGCCATGGGACTACAAATGTTGGGTTTAAAGCTAACAGTTAGCAATAAGATTGGTTGAAACACAAGGACATTGTATTCGTTTTTCAGTCCTGCCACAACAAAGTTTCACAAATCTGGTGGATTCAACAATAAAAATCTTTTCTCATACAGTTCTGGTGGCTGCAGGTTCCAAGCCAAGGTGTGGGCAGGGCTGCTTTCTTCCAAGGCCTACTTCCTTACCTGGTAGGCATCTGTCTTCTCATTGTTTCCTTACATGTTCATACGCCTCATCTAATTTTGTTTCAGAAGGGATTAGGGCCGACCTATATGACTTCCTTTAACTTAATGACCTTTTCTAAAACCCTGTTTCCAAATATATTCTAATCAAATACCTACTATATAATCATTTTCTAAGTAGTGATGGTTAATACTTTGCCACATGAGCTTTAGAAAGACACAGTTCAACCCACAGGAGGTAGACACTCCCAAGAATGACATGAGGACAAACTTTTGCATACTTTTGTAGGAAACCAAGCAGATAATCAAGAAACAGGATTCCTGCTTTGGTTCTAGGCTTTAGGAATGATAGACTTGTTTTTTGCCATGTGGGAGCATGATGAGAAGGGAGAGGGGCAAAGGAGACATGGTGAATGACCATGTTGGAGCAAACCTTGCTGCATAAATATATTTGATTCACTCTTGTCTTTTAATATGAAAATATTTCAACCCAAGTATTCTATAGGCAACATGTTTTGTCTGCATATAGAATATCTTTACCATATATTTTTATAAGATGAACTTACTAAATTATCTCTATAATTATTTTTTATTGGTACAGAATGTGAACAATTTTAGGTTTTCACCATTTCATTGAATTCTGGTATAGTTTATAAATATATGTGATTAAAAATAAAATGGCTTCTGGGGGTCAGGGATTTAGCTTAGTAGTTTTGGCACCTGCCTTGCAAGCTCAAGGGCCCGGGTTCAGTCCCTGGTAACCACATACAACAATGCAGGGCATGGAGACTCATGCCCACCAGCAAACAGAACCACATACCACAGTGCCAGGCATGGTGGCTCATGCCTGTCATCTCAGCACTTGGGAGGCAGAGGCAGGAGGATTACTGTGAGTTCCAGGCTTTCCTGGACTACATAGTGAGTTCAAGGTCAGCCTGAACTACAAAGCGAGATCCTGTCTAAAAAAAAAAAAAAAGAAAAAAGCTTCATCAAATAATTTTTCCCGTAAGTCAAGTTGTACTGAAGTTGTATATTTTCAAAATTAAATCTTATATATAACTGAAGTCTTTTAAATTATTTGTTCATTTTCTCTTTAACTTTAATAAGGAAAAGGTCAGAAGATGTGCTGTTTTCAGTAAATGCAATCTGCTAAAATCAAAAGCCAAATCAAAAAATTAAAAGCTTTGAACCTAAATTTGTTCTACTTTGAGATTTTAAAAAGAGTAAAGAATTTTTTAAAAGATAAGATTTAGATGAGTGGTTCACAAATATATTTCCAAATGATCATAGGGCTGGTTTTTAAAGTGATTCCATCAAGATTTAAGTCATTTCCTCCAGTCTAAGTGATTATAGGCCTTCTACCATTCGTGTAAGCTCTGCTATAATGCAGTGCCATGATCTAGGGCGCATAAAGAATAGAAACCCACTCTCTCACTGGAGACCAAACAAAGGTCAAGGTATTGGCAGTTGGTTTCTTCTGAGGCTTTCCTCCTTGGCTTATCTATGGCCGCCTTCTTCCTGTATCTCCATATGGTCCTCTTTAAGTATGACATATATCCAAATTTCCTCTTCTTACATGGAAACCAATCATATTAGATTAAATTCCCTCTACTTTAATGACCTCATGTTATGTTAACTACCTATTTAAAAGTTGCATCTCCAAATTCTGAAGTACTGGAAGTTGAGATCTGTACACATCAATTTTTAGGAGGACATAATTCAGGATATAAGAGGAGCAAAGGAACAAGGCACACACTGCTATGTCTAGGAATCATTTTGTATTTGACATCAGGGGCTTTATCATCTTCCTCTTTATTCTATTACTTAGATTGATTCCTCCTGCATCAAAAACTGTCTAACCTATACAAAGTCCAAGCAGAAGCTATGAAAGGTGAGAAGCAGAAAGATTTCAGTTTTAGTCCAATTAAATAAGACTTTGACTCTGTCTTTGGCAGATATTTAAAAATGATTCTCCTTAAGTTTTGTGGTAGGTGAGCAAAGTTGACTTCTTTTCTCTGTGGCTTTCAGCATTTTTCTGGGTTTAGCTATACACACCATCTCATCTTCTCTGCTTAATTACTAGTGTTCTTCCCTGGCCACTGACGACTGAGCAGATCACTAACCCTGGCGATACTCTTGGGTAATATCTTAAATGGCTGTCGATTGATTTTTCTCTTCTGAGTAGCTTATGTTGGTTTGAAATCCAGAAACACATTCTCATTCTCTTTTTCTCTGGCTCCTATGGCTTCTAAATTCAGCTATCAAATAAGCTAATTGGAGTCTCTGATAATTACAGCTAAAATACCATTCTGGAAAGGCTGACATTTTACTCTTCAAATTACAATTCAACTTCAATCCATTGTAAATTGAAAATGGTGCTTAATACCTGCAACCTACTGAACATCACAGCTTAGCCACGCAGCACAGATGAGGCGATGAAACTAGGAACTGTCATTTTCAGGGCCGCAGGACAAGATTTGATTTCACGACGGTGGCTCAGGAAAATATCCACATTCAAAATTCCAAGATCCTCCTGGATGTGTGATGGCTTTACACTATCATAAAGTTAAAAAATTTGTAAGTTGGGCACCTTCTATTTGAAGAAGGTCATTTTGAAAAGCAAGTGAATATCATGAAGCCCAAGGAGAGACGGGTTGCACCTAGAGGCCAGAGAAGAAAACTTTCCAGAAGAAACAGGCCACTTGGTAACAATAGAGCATCCCTTGGGCTTCAAACTATGAGGGATCTCATGCTGGCATCTGTCATGGAAGTCACTACGGAAACCCTGCCACTCTTCTAAGTGCAATGCTTAGACTTCATTTGTGGGACTGTATGGTAGTAGACACTGGGTCATATCTTCCTCCTTTGCTCTCTCTATCCCCAAGTCTCTACTTTTCCATCTTTCCAGTTACACAACCAAAGCTGTGCTCACAATTAAAGGCAGAGGGATGGTGGATGTCTTTCTTGTCAACTGGAAAATGACTGACAAAGTGTTAAATCATCCTGAACATGGCTTCTTATTATTTTTAGCTTTTCTTTTTTTTTTTTAGACAGGGTCTCACTTTGTAGTTCAGCCTGGCCCTGAGCTCAGCCTCAAACTCACACCACAGTAATCCTTCTGCCTCTGCCTTCTGAATTATAGGATTACAGGTGTGAGCCACCAAGCCCGGCAATGTGGTATGTGGTACTGGATGCTGCTGGGCATGAGTCTCCACACCCAGTATGGTATGTGGTTACTAGGGATTGAATCCAGGTCTTTGTGCTTGCAAGACAGGTGCTGGAACCATTGAGCTAAATCTCCAGCTCATTTTTAGCTTTTCTTTTATAAAAATAATGATGCTCTCACAACTTTTTTCATATACTGTTAATGCTCCTATCATGTGAAGGAATATTATACATTTGTAGGAAAAGATTTTGTACAAGTATTAAAAATCACACTGAAAAACAATACAGAAAAATCTCATTGCATACGCTAATTAGAAAAATCAAATTATACGTATTGTTTGTAATAAATAAGAGCAAGTATATAAAGATGCATGGAAGAAAAACTAGGAGGAAATAAGTGAAATTATATTACTAATGATAGTAAAATGAGAACTTATTTTTATTTTCTTTTTTATATGTTTCTATATTTTAATTTGTTTTTATAATGAGGATATATTGCTTTTAACCTAAAAGTATTATTAAAGTAATATGTGCCTGGCAATAACATGAAAAATTAATCAGAAAGGGAAATGATGGCATTAATAAAACCCACCATTTACAAAGCTCTTCTTATGCATCAGTTAGGAGTTTAAATATTTGTATTAATTAACATGATTTCTACCACAGCTCTCTGAAAGGATTGCTATTATGAGACCCATTTTATAGATGAGGAAAGTGAGGCACAGGGAGGCTGAGTTGCTAGTGACAAGTAGAGGCATAATTCAGTGTCAGACCTTGCTTGTTTGTCCTTAGTCTTGTTACAAGTTCCTAGTCCTCTTAGGAACTAAGAGAAACTATTAGGCAACCGTCTAGAAAAAGTATATTAGTGGATCTTCAAAGAGTGCATTTATACAGGACCAAATGAGAGATGTTAAAGCCCTGTCATCAAAGGAATGCTCAGTAGTTGCACACAAAGAGCTCTTTGCTAACTTTCCCTATTCTATTCCTCGGATATCCTTGTTCCAAAAATGTAACTTCATTTAACTCTTGTGAGGAAACTGCCAAGAAGTGGACAAGGAGCATGTGACTGCATCTTATTTCATAAGATAAAATCTGGAACCAATTTGAGTGGCTGGTTAAACAGACATTAGTGTGAAAATCTGGGTGTAATTCTCCTCAGATTTTTCTGTAGGCTGTTTTTCTCCACTTGGATCTGCCCCAGACACTGGGGAAGCCTCAGCTCACTTCACTCAGTGTGGAGAAGTCCTTTGACTGGGTCATCTAAAACTTCAAACTCCATCTTCTGTTTTTCCCCTCTTGGCTCCATTTCTCTTCCTAGGTATTGCTCTCCCTGTCCTAGGGAGAGCTCCTCCCTATCCCTAGCCTTTCGTCCACCTGCCATCATGCTTTATACTACTTTTATTGTTGTCTCCTATGGTGAAGACCTCAGGCTAAGGGTCTGAAGCTGTCTTCTTCACTGTCTATTTCCAGTGTACCATGCTGAGCTATGGTAGATGTTCAACGTGTTATTTATGGATTAACTGAGGGAAAGATTTCATGGTCAAATGGAGAACCCTGCATAGTATGAAGAATTGCTGTGCAGGTATTTAGGAGTGTTTTCTTTAATACGAAGGCTTTGGTATATCCAGAATTCAGAGGATGCCTAGCTCAGAGAGACTGATAAATTTGATAATGACAAAATAGAACATGATTCTCTTAATTTATTCCCTTATTCCTTTATGTTGAGACTTGATTTTTAGGAAGGATCATCAGATTTTTCTCTGAGGATCTTGGTATAAGTTTGTACAAAGATTTCCAGATTCCTGGAAAATAGTATTAAATTCAGAAATCAGGAACAAGATGATTTTGTCAATGAATTTCCTTTCTGGGTTAGAAATACTTCAATCACCTTGCAGGGCCAGATTCTATTATTATTATTTTTTTTTTTAGGTTTTTTGAGACAGGGTTTCGCTTTGTGGTTCAGGCTGGCCCTGAGCTCAGCCTCAAACTCACATCACAGCAATTCTCCTGCCTCTGCCTCCCGAGTGCTGGGATTACAGGCATGAGCCACCACGCCCGGCACTGTGGTATGTGGTACTGGTTGCTGCTGGGCGTGAGTCTCCACGCCCAGTATTGTATGTGGTTACTGGGGATCGAACCCAGGTCCTTGCGCTTGCAAGACAGGCACCGGAACCACTGAGCTAATTCCCCGGCCCCAGATTCTATTATTTGAGATTGAATCTGTCATTATTCTATGTATATAGCAGATATTTTAATACTAAATATAGGAAAACATCAGAACTACTTGGCAATACAGAAATTGGACTAATGATGAAGCTGGGACACTAAAAGCTGATTACTTGAGGTGTCTTCTTGTTCACATTAGTCTCTTCTTAACAGAATTGACTCTGCTTACAAAAAAAAAAAAAAGAAATCTAAAAACAAAGAATCAGCTATCGATTTTTCTAGCCAGGATTAGTTATCTCAAATCTAATTCAACCAGGAGAACACTGGCTTTTCTTCTCACTAATTTATTGATCAAGTACAAGGTAATTATGATAATTTAGATCCCCGAACAGTAAAGGAACTTGACTGATTGAAATTAAAAAGATGGAAGATGGCTGTTCAACTCCTCCAGACTCATAAAAGTTGCTTTGTAGCAAGGACTTACAATTATATATACCATATCAATCAAATTGGAAGGAATAGTTCCTTCAGAATTGAGCTCATTTTTATTTTAGTAAATACCATTAAAGTATAATATATAAAATGTATATCAATCTTAATCTTAATGTGTATCAACTAAGTTCATTTTCTCAAGGGAATATATTTACTTGTATGACTTGCACACAGAAGATGAAACAGAATACTGTACTAGAAATTCCACCTCTCTGTGTCTTTCTCCTATTACCATCATCATCTCCAAGGGAAACCTTTGCCCTGGTTTCCAAAACCATGCACTAGTTTTGTGTATTCTTTTACTCTGAACAGTGGAGTTACACTTACATGTTTCTGTGAATAGTCCCTCTTACTCAACACCGCATTGTCAAAATTCACTCATGATACACACAGCTAAACTTAGTCAATTCTCATTGTTTTCAACCCTAAGACTAAGAACAGATGCCATCCATCCTTTATCATAGTTGAACATCTGGGCTGCCCTAGTCTGTGGTTACTATGTATGGCTTAAGGTGTCATAATGTGAGTGTATATTGAGTTTGTAACTAGGAGTGATACTCTAAAGGGTATTGAGTTGACAAAGACTTGCCTATACTGACTGTACCAATCTATATTTCCAGCACTCTAGAGTTGCTCTGTTTTCATCAGCATTTACCACCATTTATCTGATTTTAACCAATCTGGTTGTTGGATAGTCTTACCACCCTGTGATTTTTTCTACTTATATCCTCTTGATAATATTTTCACATTAAACATCTGGAAATGTCAAACATCTGGAAGTTCTTCCCAAAACTGATGACCAATATCCTGCTGATATTTCTCCTGTAATCCTGATCAGAAGGAAGCAGGAAAGAGCAAAATAAGATATAAGACAGAACCAGAGGTCAGAGAAGAGGAAAGATGCTACATCATAGCTTTGAAGAGAGAGGAAAGGCTCATAAACTAGGCTTTGAAGTTGGCTTTTAGAAGCTGGAAAAGGCAAGGAAATGGAATCTCCAAAAATTCCAGAAAAAACACAGGCTTGTTCATGCTCTTTTTTTTTTCTTTCCTTTCCCTTCTTTTTAGCCCTGTGAACTTAAGAATATTGATATCCAGAATTTTAACATAATATATTTGTTCAAATAAGCATGTTGTGGTAATTTGTTATAGCAGCACAGGGAAACAAATATATCTCTTTCCTTGTCTGTTGGAATTCTTAATATTCTTAGAATACTGTCTGTACCACATGTAAAGATCTTATAGTATTCTGTGACCACTCTGCTCCAACAATGGATGACTTTCAATAGTTTAATTTTAATAGTTTAATTCAGTGATGATGAATCTTTCAGAACTTTCAGTGATAACAAACAGCTAGCGGTTGCACACATACCATAAGTTTGCTACTACTGGTCTAATTGATATTTTATTTTTTCTCTTGTACTGCTTAAGAAACCTCTGCCTAGGGCCAGGGATTTAGCTCAGTGGTTCTGGCACCTGTCTTGCAAGTGCAAGGACCCAGATTTGATCCCCGGTATCCATATACCATACTGGGTGTGGAAACTCATGCCCAGCAGCAACCAGTACCACATACCACAGTGCCAGGCATGGTGGCTCATGCCTGTAATCCCAGCACTCGGGAGGCAGAGGCAGGAGGATTGCTGTGATGTGAGTTGGAGGCTAAGCTCAGGACCAGCCTGAACTACAAAGCGAGATCCTGTCTCAAAAAACCTAAAAAAAAAAGAAAGAAAAAAAAGAAAGAAACCTCTTCTTACCCTAAGGTCATGAAGATGTTTTTATGAAACTGTTCAGCCCCCATCTCAAGCAAGCAATCAGGCCTATGACAGTCACACTGAGCCCCTTGATGCAAAACATAATAAGCTACAAACTCCATGCTGACCCTACATTTTGCTTCCTCTGCACATGGGACTAAACAGACTAAACAACCTACCCAGTCGTAGACAATTGCAGTCCCTAGGAAAAGCAGGTAAACTCAGAAAGCTGACAGACCTGGATCTAGCCAGCCACTTTCAGGACTCCAGTGTTACCCACTGAAAGTAACTGGGTGAGAGAAAACCACAGGAGGCCATTGCAGAGGAAGGAGGACAGACGTGAACCACCCCTCCCCAAAGAAATGCAAGCTCAGGTCCAGAAGGACACTGACATTGCTCTTCATTGGGAATAGCCGGACCAGAAAGGATTGGCATTAAGTGCAATAGTTTCTCTGAATCCATACCCTGAGGCCTACTTCTAGCAGAGATGAGCATTGCCCTTCCTATAGAACAGTGTGAGGAAGGACACATCTTGTCTTCAGGAACACGGGTGACAAGCAACAACATGTCAGCCACTTTAAGATTCAGAATCCAGACACTAGAAAATAACAACTTGAGGAAGAAATGAAGGAGGGAGGTGGATCCCTGGGACTCAAGAAGGATCTGTAAGGGAGAAACTGAAGGGACAGAACACAACATAGAAAAGAACAATCTGAATTTTTCCTGGCTTGTGAGGAAGAAGACTGACTCCACAGAGAACAGTGAAAGTGATGATATCAGAGGCCTCCAGGAGGAAAGCTCCAGTGGAACAGACCAGTGCATACTGTATGCCGTGACAGACGCTGAGCGACTCCAGTCTAAACATCTGCCATATCCCCTAGAGAGAGTGTCTGGTTGGATGCCACTCATGGGAGAGTTTAACTGAACCTCAGTGTCATAGCAGCCATGGTTGACTTCATCTCAGGGCTACCAGTCTTATACTCCCACAGTGTCTGAGTGAGGAACAGCCAAGGGAGACAATTATGATCAGGGAGCTCAGTCAGGCTGGCAAGACACCTGGGGTGTGACAACCTAAATAACCCAGACCCTTCCACCATGACCAGGGACCATGTTCAGCCTGAACCTCAGAAGATCTGAAAGCTCTAGAAATGGCACCAAGCCTTAATCCCACTGTTAATATGCTGATAATTATCCTGTGCCAATTTGGGCTTTAACTGCCTCAATTACCTAAGAGTGATGGCAGGGACAAATTTGAACACTGTCACAAAACTGTAGATCCTGGAATGTAACCACAGGCTTGGAGTCATACAGACATTTTCTTCCTTCCTGTCTTCTTCATCAGTTTCCTGTCTTGAATAAACCTTTAGCCTTGCTTGTCTCTTTTTCTTCTTTAAATTTTACATTTTTTTCTCATAATTTTTTTTTTACTTTATATAATTTCTCCCTTCTTTCATCATCTATTTCATGACAATTTTTGGTCCTTACCTAATTCTTTAGACATTCTGCTCCCCAATAAGATGTTTACACTACTTCTCTTTTATCCTTCTAATATCTTAGTTTCTCAATCATATAATCATAAATCTTAATCTTTTGATAGTTAACTGTAAAATTCTCATTAAATTATTTTCTGCTTTTAGCAGAGATACAGCTCTTGCATTTCAAACCTATTGGCTATAAGTCAATTCCTGGGTTTCCTTAATGTTTACATCATAATCGCCAGTTTTGTAGGATTAAGAATGGTACATAACTAGTTGTTATGGTATGTTAATCTCTAATTTGTTCTGTACAATATGCGACTGTAGTTGTTTCACTTGATATTAATGGAGTTACATAACTGCCACTATTTCTTTGTAAGTCAACACTTAGATTAACTTTTCAAAATAATATTAGAGTTCATTTCCAGACAATTTAGTTGCTGTGCTAACTACAATGTCTCCTCCTTCACCAAAATAACCAAGGTGATCAAATCTTGGGGTTATGGCAAAGGATTAAAGTTAGCTATTCTCAAAGTATATTACTGAAAAATAACTAAAGAGATATCTATACTACCAACAAAGTCTTTAGACTATAAGCATCTACAGGACAAAGGAAAACAAAGAAACAAAAACAGGCAAAGAAAAGTCAACTAAACATAACCTACAACTCCCAACTCCCCTAAAACCAAACCAGCAAGCACCAAAGAACAGAAGAGTATAAGCCACCCATCTGAATTGCTGGAATGGATAGCAGAGAAGATTAGAAAACAATTTAAGGAGTACTCACAGAAGTAGAGAAGATGTAACTAAGTAGATAATGGAAGCAATAACCAAAAGATGCAGGAGCACTCAGACAACATTAATAAAAACCTAGATTAGCTAAAGAAAGTGAGGCAGGCACCAGGACCGCTGAGCTAAATCCCCGACCCTTAAACAAAATGATACATGAAAAATCAGTTTACCAAAGAAATTTGTGTTCATGGAAAGGTTTCAGAAATCCAGGAGATTATAAGTCACATAAAAAGCAGGGGCAGCAAGATCAAATAATGTGAGTAAAAAAATCTCAGAAGTAGAGGCTAATGATGTTGTAAAACACCATGTACTTAAAGACACTTTAAAAATAAGATAAATGAAAAATGGATCCAACAACTGTTAGGTGATACAAAGAGCACTAATGTAATAATAACTGAAGTGAAAAAAATTGAAGACAAGACAGAGTATAAAATATTTCACAGAAATAATGACAGAAAACTCCTCAAATATAGGGAAAAAATAAATATTGAGATAAGTGAGACATGTAGAACACCAAATAACCATAATCAAAAGAGAAACTCTTTATGGCACACTGTATTATGGCACAAAGTTGCAGAAATGCATTACAGGGACAAAATCTTAAGAAATGTTACAGAAAGGAAATGAATTACATACAAAGGTAAATCATTAGAATCACAGAAGATTCCTTTGCACAAACCTTTAAGGCCAAGGAGTTTGGAGTGAAGTTTTTCAAGCCCTAAAAGACAACAACTTTCAACCCCAACATATGCATCCTTTTTAAAAATTGTTGGAGAAATGAATATTTCTATGACAAGGAGCAAGCACCTCAAGAAATTTATGACCACCAAACTAGCATTACAAAAATTATCAAGGATATCTTAGAAACAATGACGCCAACAATGTCAATAAGTCAAAAAGAATGAACACACCTGTCAAGATGTGCAGTGAAGAAAAAGAGGAAAATGAGAAAATCAGCAACAAGAAAATAATCCAGTGACAGTAAGGAGTCAGTACTACTTACTACGCACTTTCAATGTGAATTATTTCAATTTCCCAATGAAAATACTCAGATTGGATCAAGAAGGAAAACTCAGCAGTATGCATACACAAAAATACATTTCATTAGAAAGAGGTTCACATATTAGAAAGAAAAGGACAGAGCATAATATTCTAGGCAATAGGATCCCAGGAAAAGGCACAAATTACTATCAATTTCAGATAAAGTAGATTTCAAGGTAAAACTGACCAGAAGAGAAAAAGAAAGTCAGCACGTAGTGGTTAAGCAGACAATTCAACAGGGAGACTTTACAATATACACATTTATTCACTAAAATTTGGTACACTCAAGTTTATAAAACTAACACTAGTGGATGTAGAAAAACAGATAAACATCAATACTACTATAATAGGGATTCCCAATGCCCCACTGTCACAAACAGACAGATCAACTAGACAAACCTTAAAACAAATTGACGTAAAAGATATCTACAGAGTGTTCCATACAACAATACATATTCTTCTGAACAGCACATAGGACTTTATTCAAAATAGACTATGTACTGGTCAAGAAAGCATGCTTAATAAATCCAAAAGAATCAAAATTAACCCTTGCATACTACTGGACCACAGCACACTGAAACTACAAATCACTGGCAAAGGACACCACAGAAACAATACAAACTCATAGAAATTAAAAAATACTCTCTTGAATAATCAATGAGTGACAGATTAAATTGAACAAGAAATTAGAGAGTCTATACAAACAATATTGCCAGTACGATATACTGAGATGTTTGGGATGTGGTGAAAGCAGTCCTAAGAAGGAAGTTCAAGACAGTGAATTCTCATATTAGAAAAACAGAACATGGATCAGGAAGCCCCTACAAATATAGGAATAGCTATCCAATATTCAGATAGAATGGACTTTTAGCCAAAGCTGATCAAAAGAGGCAAAAAAGTTTACTATGTATTGAGTAAGAGAATAATTAATCAGGAAGAGATAACAATATTATTATTATTGTTATTATTATTATTAGTAGTATTATTATTATTATTTTGAGACAGAATCTCACTTGTATTTTAGGCTGGCCATGAGCTCACTATATAGACCAGGGGAGCTTCAGACTCACAGAAATCCTCCTGCCTCTGTACTCATATGAACCACCACATTCAGCACTGTGGTATGTGGTACTGATTGCTGGTATGAGTGAGTCTCCACATCCAGCATTGCTGTGTATGGTCACTGGAATTGAACTCGGGCCCTTGCACTTACAAGGCAGATGCCAGAACCACTGAGCTAAATCCCCAGCCCAACAATTATTATTGTTCTTTGAGACAAGGTCTAGCTTTTGTAGGTCAGGCTGGCCCTGAGCTCACTATGTAATCCAGGCAAACCTGGAACTCACAGGAATCCTCCTGCCTCTGCCTCCTGAGAGCTGAGATTACAGGTGTGAGCCACCACATCTGGTATTGTGGTATGTGGTTACCAGGGATCAAACTCAGGAACTTATGCTTGCAAGGCAGACATTGGAACCACCCTGCCAGAGGTAACAATTATTAACATGTATGCACTGAATTATTGCATATTCAACTTCCTAAAACAAGTGCTACTAGATAAAAAGACCAGATAAATATAAATAGAATTATAGTAGGGGACTTCAATATCCCCCTCACTAATAGATCAACTAGACCAAAACACAAAACTAAGAAACAAACAAACAAGCAAAGGAAATATCAGGATCAAACAAAACCTTTGAAAATATGGATTTAATATATATTTACAGTGTATTCTATCCAATAACAACAGAATACATATTCCTTTCTGTAGCACATGGAACTTTTTGCAAAAGAGACCATAAACTCATCAATAAAAAAGATAAAGTGAATGTAAAAGAATTGAAATCATACCTCGAATATTATCAGATCATGGCACAATGAAGTTAGAAATCAATGACAAAAGAAAACCCCCAAATCATGCAAGTCCATGGAAATTAAACAACTCTCTTAAATAAGCAATGGGCTTCAGAAGAAGTCAAAGGAGATGTAAAATAGTTCCAAAGACTAATAATGTTAGTACAACATAGCAGAACTTATGGGACACAATGAAAGGAGTCTTCAAATGGAAATTTATGAGCTAAAAATGGCCAATGAGAGAAACAGAATGAGCCTAAATAAATAACCTGGAAAAACAATAATAATCCAAACCCAAAGCTAGTTCAAAGAAGGAAAATATAAAGATCAGATAGGAAATCAATGAAACTGAGACATAAATAATTATTGATGAAAAATTATACCAATAAACTCAATTTATAAAACAATAAGCAAAAAAGACAAACACTTAGCCAAAATACCCCCTCAAAAGGAGAAAAGGCCCATATCAATGTGATTAAAAATGAAATAGTGAAATCACTATGAGCATTGCAGACACCACAAAGATCCTTAACAGTTACTTTGCAAACCTGTATACCAACGCATTGGAGAACTCAGAAGAAGTGGATAGATTCCTGGGTATATGTGGATTACCAAAACTAAACCAAGAAGATTTTTAAACCTGGTGCGGGTGGAGATTTAGCTCAATGGCACAATGCCTGCCTGGCAAGTGCAATGTCCTCAGATCAATTCCCAATACCAAAAATATAAGCCAAACAAAAAACTCAAAAACCCTGAAGAATCCAATCATAGGTGATTAAATTGAGGCAGTTAAAAAATTTAGTGACTAAAAAAAGCCAGGGATCATTGCTGAATTATATGAAAACTTTGGGAAAGTTCTAACACCAATGTTCCTAAGCTTTTTTATCTCACTCACATAAAAGGCATTTATGAGAAACCAACTGCCAAAATCATACTAAATGAGGAAAAACTGAAAGCTTTCTTTCTAAAATCAGGAACAAAAAGAGACATCCACTATTCCCCACTTGTACTCAACATCATTCTCAAAACATTAGCAAGAACAATTAGACAAAGAAAAAAATACGATAATGTATATGGAAAAGGAAGAAGTGAGATTATCATTATTGTAGATTATGTGATCTACATAGAAGACCAAGAAATCCACCAAAGACCCTGAGAATAACCAGATTCAGAAATGTAGCATGATATAAAACTAACACCTATAATGAACCCACTGAGAAATAAATAAGGAAAAAGTTACCATTCAAGATAGCATCAAGAAAGATTAAATACATAAGAATTAATGAAACTGAGGAAGTGAAAGAACGCTATGTTAAAAACTACACTTTTCTGAAAAAGAAAATTGAAGAGAACACCAGAAAATGGAAAGAGCCTCTTTTCCTAGACAGGCAGAACTAATATAGTCAAAATGTCATCATTCCAGAGTCAACATACAGATTTAATGCAACATCAGTCAAAACTCCAACGTCATTCTCTGTAGACCTTGAGAAAACAATCCTAAAACTCAGTGAAACCAACAGAGAACCAGAATAGCAAAATCAAACATGGGTAAAAACTATAAAAGGGGAAACATCACAATCTTGGACTTGAAGTTATATTGCAAAGCTATGCTAATTTAAAAAAACCACAAAACTTCATGTTACTACCACAAAAATAGACATGAGGATCAGTGGAATATAATAATGGGTGAAGAAATAATCCAAACACATTCACGCATTTGACCTTTGGCAATGGGGCAAAGAACATACTGAAAAAAAGAGTTTGTGTAATAAGTGGCAATGGGTGAACTGGCCATCCAGAGGCAGAATATTGAATCTAGACCCATATATCTTTTTTGGGGGTGGTACTGGGTATCAAACTTGGGACTTCATGCTTTCCATACAGGCACTGGAACCATTGACTTAAATCCCTGGCCCAAGACCCATATTATTCTTCAAGTACTAAACTGAAATCAGAGTGCATCAAAGAATTACATATTAAAATTTGCACATTTAACCTGCTGGAAGAAAACAGGTGAAGCTCTTGACAGTCATAGGTATAGGGAAGGACTTTCTGAGCCTATTTTCACAGGAAATAGTAATGATAATTAACAAGTTGTATCATATCAAATTAAAATCTTCTACACAGCAACAAAAGAAAGAATTAATAGAATAAAAAGACAACCCACAGATGGGAAAAGATTTTTGCTATTTCCAAATAAAATACTCAATTAAAAATTGGCCAATTTAAATGAATCAGCACTTTCTAGAAAAAGTGCAAATGGCTAATAAACACATGAAGAAACACTCAACATCTCTGCAATAAGAGAAATGCAAATTAAAACAACAATGACTTCCGTCTTATACCCTCTCCCAAAATGGCCATCATCAAAAATCAAATAACAATGAATGCTGGCCTGATTTTGGGGAAAAATGAAGCCTTTTACATTGCTGGGAATATAGTTAATAAACCACTATGGAAATGAATATGCAGATTCCTTACAAAAACTAAAACTCAAATTTTATTTGACCTAATTATTCCCCTTCTACGTATCTTCTTGAAAGAGTTAAAGGCATCATATTACAGTGATCCAGAGTACTACTCTGCCATATAATAGGATAAACTGAAGTCTTTTGTAGAAAAATGGATGTACCTTAATATTAAGACCATAATATTCAGTGAAACAAATCACAAATGCAAACTTAAATATCATATGGTTTCTCTTATGTATGAAACCCAAAGCCTAAATACACAGCAAAATAAAAGATGATTATGTGTATAAAGATAGAGTTTTCTCAAATGGCACTTATGACAAATCTATTGCCAAATAGAGATAAAGGGGGATATGAAGGGGAGGGAAAGAGGATTAAAAATAGAAGTTATATGTGTTATGTATGTGTGCCAACTCTGCACCAGGAATGTAAACATGTACTGAAAACATGACTAATAGAAATAAAGAAATCTTTTGTATATATTTGGTCAATCCATTGAATTTTGAGTATGGTGTGAGACATAAATTGAGATCCATTTATTTTCATCTGTGAAAATTCATCAAATATATACCATTATTTGGAAATAGCCACCCTTCCTCCACTTTCCTGTAGCATCTCCATTATTAGAGCATGGTAGGACCTGGTCTACTACTTGTTGTCTTCTTCCCCTACTTGTGTGGCCACCTATTCACCAAGAAAAGGCTTATGTTCTTAGGAAGAAGCCAAAAGAGCTACCCTCAGAGGGGGAGAATGCTTATGATGTACACATTCCTTCTTCCCATGAACATCAGCCAACTTTTGGCCACTGGCATGGCTGGCAGCCTGTATCAGACCTTGCGATTCCTATTCCCTAAGAACTGTGGCATAACACAATAAGTAGTAAAAGGAAAAGGTAGCCTCTCAGAAGGAGCTTTGAAAGCTTTTATCTGAGATGTGTTACACATGTACATGTTTGAGTCTCGAGGATGTGTGTGGGTAGCGTTATGGTTTGGGTTGGAAATATCCCTACGAAGCTGTATGTATTCAGGAGGTGACTGAATCATGAGAGCACTATAGCTAACTTGCCAGTAGAAGTTAGAGCCTGGTTAGAGGTGAGTCACTCGAGTATGACCGTGAAGAATATCTTCTTGCTCTGGGTTCCTCCCTTCTCTCTGCCTTCTGGCCACCATGATGCAGTAGCTTTCCTTTATCAGACACTTCTACCATGCTGCTTCTGCCTTGGAAGCTGAGCCTGGCCTGAAGCCTCTGAAACTGTGGACAAAAGTAACTCTCTTCTCCTTCAAAATATTGGTAAAATATTGGTGTTGGGCTAGGGAATTAACTCAATGGGTCTAGTGCCTGTTTCATAAGCACAAGGTCACAAGTTCAATCCCTAGTCCTTAAATAAATAAATAAGTAAAATACTGGTGTCAAGTATTGTGTCCCAGCAATGAGTAAATGACTTCTACAGTTTTTATTCCAGGAGTGGGGTTGTGGCTATACTTGATTATGTAACTAAGAAGCCTTCAGGACTGGTTGCAGGAGGTAGTTGGAAAGGACTGGAGATGCTGGGTAAAGAAGAGTAAGCAAAGATTAGTAGGAGATGCTTGTTGGAATTCACAAGATGAGGACAGAAAAGTTCAAGGCACAGGAGGTTTCAGTTGAGAACTATGATGACTTGACCTGCAGTTGGATCAGAGGCCATACATATTATGTCAAGGCAGAAACTTTGTCTATACTTTTCCCATGTTCTCAAACTTTGTGAGAGTCTGAGATTAAGGGTGGTGAGTGGAATAATTTATCTAGTAGTGGAAATTTCAGGGCACTCCACTGTTCAGATTTTGACATGAGTACATTTGGCTACTTTTAATAAGGTTTACAGTGAAAATCAGGAGCAAAGAGTTCATTTGAAAAGTTTTCAGTTTTCCCAGAAAAGGTTTAAAGGTTTAAAACTATAAACCTTTCATTTTAGAAAACAGCCAGTGGGTATTGAGAAGGTTTACTTAAGGAACTGGATCGCAGGGGTTGGGGTCAGAGTGCCTAGTCACCCAGGCACTTTGAGGCCTCTGTAGCCATGAACCAAGGGAGGATCATTAATGCATGAGCTGATGGCAGTCTTGATATAGTCCATATAGTTCTGATTTTACTGGCATGCAGAAGGCAAGAGATGTTGGGTCAAGGAAGCTTCAATCTACTTTTCAGAAGCAGCCCTGGGATGCAAGGTATTGTGCCCTTGAGATAATAGTGAATGAAGCTGTGAAAATGTAGCCAAAGGAGAGACCCTGTAAAGTTGGACAAATCAGGAACATGGAACATCTGCTAAGGAAAGTCACAAACAATGAGCAAAGCCTTCCTCAGAAAGAGATCATTCAGCTGCAACCAGTAATGCTGAAGGAGCTGGAGCTCACTTATCACCATAAATTACTTCAGATACTGGACACAGAACTACAGAATTTAATTTTAGACAGGCTATATTTTAGTCTTGCTTTGGTCTGATTCATTTCTGTGCCCCTACTACTCTCTTGTAGAGCAAGAATGTGTACCATCTGCCATTGTACTTTGAAAGTGCCTATTTTATTTTGTTTTGTTTTTAATTCACAGAGATAATAGCTAAGAGTTTGTCTTTAGTCTCATAGAAAATACTGGACTTAGAGTTTTTAGCAAAGCTGGAACTGTTAAGACTTTGGCAAATGTTAGAGATAAACTAAATATATTTAACATAATGATATTGACACGAGTCTTTTAGGGTTCAGGGGAGGAATGCTATAGTTTAGATTTGAAGTAACTCTCAAAGGCCTCATGTTTGGAAGATGATCAGGTCACAGAGGCAGTCCAGGTAAAATTTATCTTAGGAGGTGGGGCCTGGTTAGAAGGATTATCTAAGGGCTTGACATGGAAGGCTATATTCCTGACTTGTATACTGGTCCCTTCTCTTTCTGCTTCTTGGCTGCCATGACCTGATCAGTTTTTCTCCACTAGAGTGTTTCACTCTGCCACTTCTGCCTTGGAGCCATGTGACCGTAGATTGAATTTGTCAGCCAAAATAAACCATTTGTGCCTTAGATTGTGGGTACTGTGTTCCAGCAATGGGTAGGTGACTAAGAAAAATTGTCAATTCATGAGTAAGAAATTTACTCCTAGAAACTGAGCTTCAATTCTTTGAAAAAAAGGCTCCTTCCCCCTGTCCTGGGAACATATTCTGAAATATTAATATTTTGAAATTCTTTAACTCTTTAAGGAATATATACTATAGATCCTGACCTTATGCTTGGGAAGACTTGGGGAATAATTGAGTAAGACTATAACTAAGAATCTTCCTTGCATTTCCATTATGAGAAGAGGCTTGAAGGAGGTAGTCAGTAGTCACAAAATTCAGTTTGATACATGAAGCATTAGTCCTTGGAAGAGAACTTTACACCCAAAATATGAGATACAAACTCCACAGGACCCTAGGTCTAAAGTGAAGGCTTTGTGTAGACCTGGCTTGATCTGACAAAGGTCTTTATGACCCTTGACAACAATCTTTATTTTATACTAGATATAATGTGAGCCTTCTAGATCTCAAAAAATTATAGCCAGAAAACCACAGAATACACCCTTCCAAATATCAGCATGTGCTCATGGTCTCTGAAAAGGCATCAGCCTCACCAGGGACCTTTCCACCCTGAATGCAGGCCTATAGTCAGCTGCATCTCCAGTGTGACAAGGCTGCTTTGACTTGACTTATTAAAAGGCCATTCCTCTGTTAGGTATATACACAAAAAATTAAAATATTGATATCACATCGACCTATGTGCACTCATGTTTATAGCAGCTCAGTTTGTGGTTGCTAAATCTTGGAAACAATCCAAATGTCCATCAACTGGAGACTGGAAAAAGAAGATGTGGTTCTTTTATAGAATGGAGTAGTATTCTGCCATTAAAAATGATAAGATCGAGTCATTCAGACTTAAATGGATGTATCTTTAAGACATCCTCAGAAATGAAATAAATAGGTCAGAGATGTGTAAATATTGTATATTTTCTCTGGTAAGAGAAAATGAAGATGTAAGTGAATTCTAGTATATATGGTTGATATTGTGAAATAGAAAGTATTTAAAAGGAAAGAGAGCGTAGGGGTAAATAACCAGAGGAAAAAGAATGTGATAGTAATAAAAAAAGGAAACAAAGCGTATGTATATAGGGGGTGAAGGGTTGCAGGGTGGGTGGGGGAATGGGAACAAATGAGAATCAAGTTATATCATATTCTGGTACACTCAATGTTGAATGTGATGATGTGTATTCATAACGTACCAATAAAGATTTGAATTTTTTAAAAAAGGTCAATCAACTCTCTATAATGGGAACCTTCACTTTCCTATCTAGACAACTGATATGATACAAAAATGAAAGCAGAAGATGTTTGATCTCTTCTTTTCTTCTTCCACCAGGATCCAGAGTAAGTAGAGTAACATTTCTACTTCTCTCTTCTTTGGGTGCAACCTAACCTCTCTGGATCCCTAGTGGAGGTCACAGAGTAGCATTCCATTCCAGGATATTGAGTGGGGGAGACCAGAGACATGTTTTCTCAGAAACAAACATGCTCCCCACCTGCAAATTGCCAATATGTGTCTCTTGTTTTACCTTCAGAGGGCTCTTTACTTCTGGCTTGTGAGGTTGGAAGTTGGAGAGGGGTCTGGGTAGGAGGATAAGAGAAAGTAGGGAATTTTCTTGTTTCTAAAAGTCCACTGAATGGCCACTTACCCAACAGTCTGCTTTCAGGGCAGCTCCCTCCTCCTGTCATTACTCCTTATCTCTTACATCCTTGTTGGTGCCTCTAGGCTGTTCCTGTACTGTCTGTCCGAACCTGTCATCAGACATGGCTGAAGATCCAGCCCACATTGAAAAATTCACCAATAACTTTAGAAGAATGTAACTGATAGTGGAAAGAAGATAAATCTATCCTCAAAGTCACTATGCCCCGTCTGACTCTTGAATGGGTCCTTATGGATACATTTTTTGATCCTAGCCTGAAGCAGAATCTTTTTTCCTACTTAGGTAACTGGGATATGTTTGACATCCCTCCTGAAAAGTGTTTAGTTTCTAGTATAAAAAAAGAGAAAATTTTATTGATAGACATAATAATTAGACACAGAGAAGTACGCTAAATTCTCAGATGGGAATACAGCACCGAGTGTTTTGAAGATAACAACACTGCTATTCTACAAGGTTCCTGCAGATATTTTTGTAATTTATAAACTTGAAAATTATCAGAAAAAATAGATCAAAATTACTTGAAAGGTGAATTGTAAGCACTCAATTGTAAAATACATTTTAAAGAGAAAGTTAATGATGATGACGATAATAATATTTACCAAGCACTTAATATAATGTTGGGCATTATGATAATCATTTTCTGTACATTATGTTATTTTATCTTCATAATAATGCTATGAAATGGGCACCATTATTATCAATTTTTTATAAAAGTGGCAGAATTAAAGTTGTTAAACAGCTGGTTCAAGATCAAACAGCTAGTCAGCTGTGAAGCCTGGGGCTACCAGCTAATTTATCTCTTTACCATCTATCTGTGGGATTTTCACCACAGGCTACTGATGAAAGAATCGACAGAACAAGGGTATGAGATAGAAGCTCATAGCAATTTGCAGGTAAAAAGAATGAAATAAGACACAAAGTGGGTATCTATAGGGGTACCTATTATAAAATTTAAGTATATATTGTTACACACACATATGCACACACAATTGTGCCCTCCCCCCAAAAAACTTGGAAGAACTAAAGCAAATGTAACAGGGCATTTAAGTGGGATTAAGGCCAGAATTAGACTGCAACCAGCAAAAGAAAACCAAAGCAATGAATGTAAGATGGAGATGTCACAGAAGGCATCTTGAAACCCTGGAGTAAATTGTAAGGTTTCACCTTACATAGATTTCATCTGCATTTTGGCTTATCTAGCTGAAAGGGCTGGGGTAAGGTAGACAAGATCAGAAGGCATTTTACATCAAAAAGTCACCAAATTATGCACATCAAATTATGCCTCCTGTGACCACACAGCGCCATCTCAGTGTAGATGGTACCCCTTAGGTGACTGTCATCATTACACTGGGTCGGGGTGGATGAGAGGACCTCCTAGGTTGAACCTTGTTCAGGGCATAGCCTTGCTACCAACACATCTCCTGGCATAAGCCTTATTCCAACCTTCCTTATACCCTGGTCATAGGGGTGATGTAAAGTAGGTATCTCTAGTCAGGCTGAGACCCAAGTTGATGTGGCAGCAGTTGCAGGGACAGGGAGGCTATGGAAATGTCAAGGGCAGGGAGCAGATGGTGGAGAGATGCTGCCTTGCCTTAGCCACTGTCCCACTGGGCTTTACTTAGCAAACAAAACCAAAGGTAAAGTCATGAAGGATTTTGAGATGGTAACCTCAGAGCATTAAATCACAGAGTTGGGGCTCTTTCTGGTTGCATTGCCTAAGGGCCTTTAAAGCTGGCCTTGGGAAGAACAGACTACTTGGATGTTGAGAACTGTGGACAAGTTACTTGGATTTATGAATGTCTGTCTTGCCCTGATTGATCACCTACAAGGATTATTGGTGGACATCTCTTCCACCCTGCAGGATCTTCTACTACAGGGATTATTGCACTAGGATTATTGGTAGACATCTTCCTTGCCCTATGGATTATTGTGGATATCCACCCTGATTTATGCATGCTAAGATTTTTGGTGTGAAGGTCTGGTACAGAATAATGGTGCAGAGAGCTCGGAACACTGGGCTTCCTTCTGCTGCTGCTGCTCAAAGAACAAGAACTGAGTCCTGGCTCAACCTTTTTCTCCAGGTTCCCATTTTGTTTGTTAATTGTTAATCCTTTTGCTGTGGGACTAATGGGGGACTCAAGTTTGTCAAGAGGGTTCTGGCTGTATCCTCTTCCACTCTTGGGACAGAGATCTTTTAACTCTTGACCTAAGGACCTTTCAAGGCTTGTTTGTGGGGATCTGTGACTTTGGCTTAGCAACTTTTCACTTCTCAAGAAAGCAGATGGTAATATGAAGAAATACCTTCAATCTCAAAGAATTTTGAGATTGTGTACTAAACCCTCTACTCATCAACAAAAATGAAAGAAGAAAATGAATGTTTTCTAAAGTTTTATTTGATAACACTGTAGTTCTATGTACAGTGAGGTGTGAGGACAGAATGAGCAAGAAGGTGAGGGTGGAAGCCTTCTTCACTGGTGCTGTGCTGTTCTCTGCAGTCAGTCGATGCAAGGCCCTCTGAGGGGCTGAGGCTTTGTGGTGTTCAGGGCCTCCATTCTAAGGGGCTGACTCATCCCAGTGGTAAGCAGGCTATGTGCCAGAACAAGAGGGAGTTCTTGACTAGCAACAAGCTGAGAGGGTGCAGGGTATGGAAGGCCTCTGCTCGGCTTGGGCAGCTTGTTTCTGCTTCTGGGGAGGGTAATTGCAACTCTACTGCTCTGGGCACTATCTCTTTTTTCTAGTTAGCAGGATCACCATCATCAGAAGCCACTGATCCCTCTGCCAGAGAAGACCCAGGCAAAAGTAGTCCTCACAGTTCTAGGCAAGGGAACCGGTGCAGGAACTCAGGTCTTAGTGTGTCTCCTCCGTCATGTCTGCGTCATGGCTAGTGGGTGGCCTGGGTTCTCCCTTTCAGTCTCAGAGCTTCTCTGGAGTGCAGTCACTGACCCCCTTGCTGCCTTCCTGTTTGTCCACTTCCTAGGTCCTGTGGAAATGAGCGCCATCCACTCTTGCTAACACTATTACGACTGGAAGTGATACACATTCTTTTGTTTATAGTAACTCTCCATTTTTTCCAGCATGACACAAGAGCCTTTCTTTAAAATAAACCACTGATGCCAACTACAGTGAGATTTGGGAATAAAAGGCAGGCAACTAAGTGACAGCAAATAATCACCTGAACAGGTGTCATTTCCAACACATTTTAACTTGTATAAATAATGATGCCATTTTCATATTTGGATTGGTGCCTTAAAATCTAGTCTTACAGTGGCATTACTGGCCTCCTGGCATATTTATATCTCTTGATATATACTATGAAATTGTTTTTCTGAAGGGTGAGCCTTCAGTGATCTGTGGAGGTTATAAAGGGCAAGGCTCTAGGGCACTGTCAACATTTCCCCCCTAATATGGTAACTGAAATACTACTTGCTGCTTGTTCTAATTTGTACATCCTTTATTTATTTTTTAAAGGAAGAATACATTATGTTCTTGTTGGCTTCAGGGGTAGTATTAGAAGCTAATTTGTTGGATTTACCAGGTTCCATCACATTTGAATTAAAATGGCTCCCATTTCTTCTTTCACTTTTTGTTGATGAGTAAAAGGTTTAGGACACAATCTCAAAGTCCTCTACAGGGGAAGGTATTTGTGGCACATTTGGAAGTTTAAGGTCAAGGAGCTCATTTTTCTTCAGGTTACTCACTTGCTTGGATTAACAGAAGTGTCAATTCCTGCTGTATCTTACCTTCTGTGGGTCTCATCTTTACTCTGTCCCTTTTAATTCATTTCCCTCAAAGACTTCACACCAGGGAGCAAAGGAAAGGTGGAACTTATAAGTACATAAACCTCTCAACATGACAAATGATGTAAGCATTACCTATCAGATGACTGACTGTGTAGAAGGTCACAAGCTTCCCCATCCCGGAAACTCCTCTTTTCTTTTGGGTCAAGTTGCCTGTATGTTGAGACCTCATTTCTTCCCGACCCACCTCCCTCTCCTCTCTTTAAACCACAGCTTCTTCCTCATCCTGTTCTGAGAGCCCATTTACCCCCTTCTCACATGTTTCCACAATCTTTACTGGCCATCTGTGCTTATTCAACGCAGTGCAGTTTCTTCTGTGCTCTTCTGCCAGTAACCTTAATTTAAGTTAATTTATTTATTTTTTGTGGTGCTTGGGATCAAACTTAGGACTTTGTGTTTGTCAGGCAGGCATAGCCCCATTGAGCTACATCCTTGGCCCCTGCCAATAGCTTTTAAACCTTAATTTCCTTCCTACTTCTCTACCCATATGTCTTCTTTCGTGTATTTTCTGGTCAGTTTCTTAGCCCATTTTTCTATTGATGTCTTAATGTTTCTCTTACTGACTAATGTTCTTTGTGGTCCTGTAAAGTTTCTTGAATTAAGAAAAAAATCATTATTAACAATTCTTCCTCCCAAAATAAATATAAAGGGATTATTTTTTTGGTTTTTCGGGAAAATAACTATCACAGAAAAGTCTATAAATCTTTCAAAATATTGTTACATATATAGCTCCAAGCTATAAAGCAGTCAGATATCATTATACATATGTCAGAGTAATTTCCTATAATTAAGATAAACTAACAAGATAGTTTATCTTGGTAATCAATATACATATCTCTGATCATATAAAACTCCCTAGACTATTGACATGTGAAGTCCACTAGAAAAACAAAGATCTTTTCTTTAAATGTTAGACATAAATTTCTTCATTTAATTTTGAATCTTCTTCTGAAGAATCTCAAAATCATGGTGTAGAGACTGACTCTACAAAACTCAAGTCTCTACCTGTATTTCTGAGACTTTATAAAAGACATGGATCAATTAAAAGTTGTGTATTTTAAGCTCTATAAAAATCTCAGCAGTCATATAGATAGTACAAATGAGTGAAAAACGTCCAGAACTTCTATAAGCATTTCTTGAGGCTTCCTCAAATGTATGCAAAGAAATACTCTTTATAAGAAAATTATTTGAGTGATATAAAAAATATCTAAAGGAACTGAGAGGAAATTAAAACATATAAAATAAATCTTAAATATATTTTATGAATATAAAATGAATCAAATCAAGTAAAAATAAAGAAGTCATTATGGCCAGAATTAGAGGATAAAATAAAGAAATGCCACACCTCTGATCTCCACGACTGGCCCTGGGTTTTTGCCAAAGAGTTAATGTGTCTTTACTGAAGAATAAACATGTTACAGAAAAATAAGAAGGCTTTGTGTGCATTCAATCATATGAGAAAGTATACGCCACCTCCAAACTGTGCTTTATGAATTCTGGCGTAAGTTTGGAAAGGTCACTTCCTGCCACCACTATGCCTCTGGCTGAAGACACACTGCTTTTAAGATAGATGTGCTGCTGTCAGGCAGGGAATTTTCCAAAATTTAGCATACTTCTTTTTTATCCAGCCTTTCAGCTCTTTATGCAAAGGAAAAAAATAGTATTATATTTTCTTTATGCGTCACAAAGTTTGCAGTGAAGACACGATAAAGACATATTAATAAAAGCAAAGTATACAGATTTATTTAATGTATTTAGTGACACTGAACCCTTCAGAAATGAACATCCATAGAAATGGAACCTGTGTATTTTATGCCAAGTTTTGATGAAGCAGATAGTTGTGGAGAAGTACAAAGAGACAAGGTATGATGTAACGCTACTAAACGGGCGTGAACTTAGCAAGGCCAATGTGTTCCAACTGATCCTCGTGTCTCTGAGGATGAGGCTGTTCCTCTGATTTAGGTACAGGCAAGGCATCCCTGAAACGATTCCTCTGAGGATCTTCTTCAGGGGGGAGGAAGCAGGGAACATGAAAGCGACCTTTTGGTTTCCCTGTATTTTTCAAATGCTAAGGCGTTTATTTTGTGGTAGCACATCTAGAGCCCCCTCACTAGTCTGTGCTGACTCACATGGTACTAATTCATAGAAATTGACAAGTGCACAATGTGTTTCTAATATCTCTGAGGTGCTGAGAAGTCATAATGTGTCTCAGAGCACAGGTGGTATTTTCAGATTCTTCCTATTTTGGAAGCCAGAACATTGACAGTGAAGGAAGATGGATGAGAGGAGAGGCAAAGAGTACTTACAAGGATGATGTCACCATGAGGTTTGTTTTCTAGATTATGTTCTAAATTTTTAGAACAATGTGTTTTAGCAAGAGATAGAATACTTCCACTGATAATCAGGAAAAGACTTTTTTATTCATTATCTGATTAAGAATACTCCTTGATCGAAGAGTGTGTAAAGAAGAAAATTGCCTTTATAGCTCCTGCTTTCTGAGGCTGTGCTAGCCTGTGAGAAGACAGTGATGAAGTTAGGGCTCTGTCTTGGTGATGAGTATCCATTGGTTCGGAGACTAAAACAAAATATGCTGAAATAACTGAATATGCACACACTGCACTCAACTCCTCCAAAAGCAAGACCAATGTAACATGTGTACAGCTGCGTTTGTGGTGGGTGACTGTGAGAGAACCCTGGAAGTCACCAGGAGAAAGGCTGATACTTTAAGAGGTCAGAGATTTGGGACAACAGGACCATAAGGGAAACAGAGAACTCCAGCACCTGCTAACCTGGCTTCACGGCCAAGAAAGGGAGAGTCTCCCTGTTGTGAGACTGAATGAAACAGTTCCTGGAAACTCTGTCAGCGAAGATGCTGGAAATTTAGCCCTAAAATGTTTCATAATCATCACAGGCTTGCAGTCCATTAGAATAAGTACCTGAAAGCCTATAGAGCAGAATCGCTTTGAAAAATGACGTCACATCAGAAAACTCCATTGTGTCAGAGCTAGAGTCATTGAGAAAGAGGAATGATTTCTGGATTGGGACTGGCCCAGGGTCATGACACCTGCATGTCCCATCTTGGGGACCCCACACTGGCTGGGGTGGGGGAAGCTCCCTTACAAACCTAGCTTTTCACAATAGAATGACTCTCACCCAGGCCTACTGTGTGCCATCTTGGAAAACCATGAGATAGGGAGCTGGTCCTCTGTGATCAAAGGCATAGACTTGCACTGGTGCCAGAGCTGAGGTGGGTAACTATATGTTTCCTGCTACCCTTTCTCTTATATCACACTTTGGCATTTTTTACTGAGTGTGGTAAAGAAGCACCTTGGCCCATTACCAACCTGCCCATATTGGCATGCAGAGGGTACCTTGAGCATGGCTATGGGTAATGTCCTGCCCACAGGTACACAGGGATGGGGGAACCAAGTGTAGTTGCCCAAGTCTAGCCAAGGTACCAGGCCTGGATATGCACTGTCACTGAAGAAGCAGAGAGGGATGTGTGTCCAGGTGGACTGGCTGGATTTAACAGTTAAAGATTCCCAGCATGTCCACAGGGGCCTCACTTCATGTGTAAAGAATCCACACAAACTAAAAATGAAAGGATGGAAGATGGCACCCTAAGCAAATAGAAACCTAGGAATAGCAAATAGAAACATAAAAACAGCTCTCTTCTGGGAAAATTAGTAAGAACTCAAGAAGCAACAAATGCTGCCAAAGTGGTGAAGGGAAAAGAAACATTTTCCACATTGTTAGCAGGAATGTAAATTAGTGCAAGGATTACCGAAATCAGTAGGGGTGTTTCTTAAAAAAACTAAAAGTAGAAATTCTATTTGGACCAGTTATTTTTCTAGTTATCTTCCTGAAAGAGTTCATATCATCATGTAAGATACATGCATTCTCGAGTGTCTGACAGCACAATTCATAACAGCAACACCTTGGAGACAACCCGTATGTCAATCAGCAGATGACTGGATAAATAAAATGCAGTACTTATACATAATGGAGTACCATGCCATAAACAAAGACAAATTTAACTCATTCATAGGAAAGTAGATGCACCTTCAAATCATAATGTTAAGTGAAATAAATCAGACACACACAATCCTAAATATTGCATGCCTTCTGATAATTATATTTAAAAAACACAAAGTACACAGGGCAGAAATTAATGCAATAAAAACCAAGAGAACAGTTGAAAAAATCAATGAATTGAAAAGTTGGTTCTTTGAGAGGATAAACAAAATTGATAGACCCTTAGTCAACCTCATTAAACAAAGGAAAGAAAAGGCTCATATCTATGCTATTAGGAATGAGAACGGAGAAATTACTACTGACACAGAGGAAGTCCAGAGGATAATAAACACCTACTTTGAAAATTTATTCTTCAATAAAATGGAAAATGTAAGAAAAATGGATAGATTTCTAGACACATATGAACTCCCAAAGCTGAATAAAGAAGATGTAGAAATGTTAAATGCCTCAATAACAATCTGTGAAATTGAAAATGTAATCTTAAAAATTGCCAACAAAGAAAAGCCCTGGACCTGATGGTTTTACTGCTGAATTCTATAAAACTTTTAAAGAAGAGTTAATGCCTCTAGTTCTGAAACTCCTCAATGAAATTGAAAGGGAAGCAGTACAACCAAACTCATTCCTGGAAGCAGTCATTACCCTGATTCCAAAAGCAGAGAAGGACCCAACCAAAAAAGAGAACTACAGGCCAGTATCTCTAATGAACATTGATGCAAAACTCTTCAATAAGATCCTGGCAAACAGAATACAGAGAATTATCAAACAGATTATACACCCTGACCAAGTTAGATTCATCCCAGGGATCCAAGGATGATTCAACATACATAAATCAATAAATGTTATACAATATATTAACAGGCTTAAGGACAAAAATCTCAATTGATGCAGAAAAAGTGTTTGACAAAATACAACACCCATTTATGTTCAAAACCCTACAGAAGATCGGAATAGATGGTCTGTATCTCAAACTAATAAAAGCTATCTATGAGAAACCTTCAGCCAGTATCATACTAAATGGTCAAAAATTGAAACCTGTCACACTAAGATCAGGAACAAGACAAGGGTGTCCTCTCTCACCACTTCTGTTCAATATAGTTCTGGAAACATTAGCCACAGCAGTTAGGCAAGAGAAAGAAATAAAGGGAATAAAGATAGGATAGGAAGAAATTAAG